>JAVSCE010005014.1:0-187026 GCA_032199065.1 Smutsia gigantea | reverse complement strand
AAGCAGAGCAGAGGGTCAGAAATATATAGACTCTAGAACAGAGGCACTGATGATGCATTTTAAGATCTGGGGAAACCATTTGGCTATAAAGATGTCCAGTCACATCTCTAAATACTTAATTCACATTGCATCAAAATCAGCCCCATACTACCTAAGCAGAAATTAAGGCACAAAGAAGCGCCGTATGGGGCTTTGATTTAGGAGAGAAACGACTGGATTTCAGAAAATAAAGATGGGCTCTAGCACCGACTTGGTCACTAGCTTTGGGCCATTAGGATCCTTGATATCACTTGTAACAGAGTTCAGAGTGGTTGTTTTACCTCACTCAGGAGGTTGTTGTGGAAGTACGATATGAAGATAGTCATTAAAGTAATTGGGAAATTGAAACATCATATGAAAATAAAGTGTTTAGTTTTATTATTAACAGGCCACATAGCACCTTCTCTTCCATTTGTGGGATTCGAATTCATTCCCCATCTGGTGCTAAAGCCACTGCTTCTTCATCTGTTTAAGTGGCAGAGAAGATTTGCCATTCTCATGGAGAGACATGGAAAATCCATTTCTTGGCCCAAGTTACAGAGCAAAATATTTAAGACTAAGCACAAGTACTTGAAGCAGTTGGCTAAATAAGTTATGCCAGCGTTAACTGAGCCAGGCTCAGCATTTGGCACATAGTAGGTTCTCAATATACACTTTGATGAATCAGTTAATTAATGAAAAATATGTGGAGAAAAATCATATTAAATATGAAAGCAAATTTATTCACCAAATACTTAATATCAGTGACTACCTAATGTGCACATGTCTCTGTCATTTACCTCATAAATAAGTTACCAGAATTCCTTTATCCAAATATCCATTGCCCATCAACCTTATCTGTAGAACATTGGTGAGCAAACCATGAAAAAGAAAAAAAAGATCATGGTCCAACTTCATCTTACTTATCTCTCAATCCCAGCAAGTTTATCCGCCCACCAACTATCAGTTAAAACAAGAGGGGGAAAAAGTGGAGACTATACAGAAACAACTGACAATGTAATGATGAAATAAGGCATCAAGAAACTTGGAAGCAAATTTATATGAGTTTGAGGTAAATACCTCCATACATCTCCATAAACCTTGGCGATATCATTATATTTGATTTCTTTGAAAATGTAGAATACAACTCCAAGTTTCTTTCATTATTGCATTAATCATGGCAACATTGAAACTAGCTTAACTTTTTCTTAATAACTCATCTTGCATTTTTTAAAGAGCAGGAAATGCCTGGGATATATTTTAACAGAGGCTTATGTTAAACACAGATTATGCATGAAGGGTAGTTAATCATAAAAGGGTCTTTATTGTTATTTTCCACTCTCCTCTCAAGACTGTTCTGCGGGATAATGATTTCACCGTCCCTGGATGAACCTTCAGGAAATCGGCATGACTTTTCTGATTCTCTTAGGTAAAGTCATAGAGTCAGAATCAAGAGACCACCAGTTCCTTGTGCCTTCTGCCTGCAGAGGACATTTATCAACCCTGAGTGGTCACACTGAAGTCCTTGCTTGCTTTGAGGGTATTGGTTGCCTTACTTTAAAATCCCCCTAAGGTCCCTCCTGACTTAACCACGGGCTGGGTGAGGGCACTCTGGAAGAGGGGCACAGAAGCTGCGCAATAAATTTCCAGGTATTTTCTTCCGGCATTTGTGTCTTTGTGCCCTGTCTCACACTTCACTTTGCTATCTGATACCTGTGATATCTTGTCCCAGGCCACACTTCCAATCTAACATTTGGTTACATTAGGAACTTTGCACATAGAATAATATACATTGGGGAAGGGAGTTAAGTCTTTAACAGTACAGCCATTCAGCCTCAGAATTACTCATTCACCAAAGGGTTTGGATAGCTCTCTTTTTTTGAAACATCTGGATTTTTGATGAGATGGTTCCCATTTAAATCCAGATGTTTGAGATCATGTAAGTAGCCAAAAGTTGGAAAAGTAAATTATAGTATAGGAAAAAAAGCCCTGTTTTTGCTATCATTATTTAGATGTGATCTGACTGCACATGAAATTATATATTAGAAAATCTGAGTCCAAGTCTCGATTTGGACACTGAATGTTTCTATACCTAGAAGAAGTTACTTATGCCTCTGAACTCATTTCTCCATAAACAATAAAGAGATTTATGTGCTGTATTCTGAGAATTCAATAATGTAAGTAGCTACCCCTATAGTGAAAAACTCACATTTTGTTTAGAATATAAACAATAAAAAAATGCAATTTATGCCACAGAACTTGTATTGGTTTTACAGTATGCCCACAAATTTCTCTGATACTCCTCCCTTCAAAAAGTAGAATCTAATTTCTTTCCTTAAGGGTCAGCTGTATTTAGTAACTTACTTCAGGCAAATAGAATGGTGGAAGAAGTGACAGTGAATGACCTCCAAGACTAGTACATGAAAGGTATTGTGGCTTCTTTCTCACTCACTCCCAGATCACTCTTTCAGGAAGAAGCCAGCTGCCATGTCATGAGGACACTCGAGCAGTCCTATGGAGAGGTTCACTTTGTGAGAAACTGAGGCCTCCTGCAAAGAGCCAGCAAGGAACTGAGGCTTCCTGCTAATAGCTATATGACAGTGAGCCATCTTGCAAGCAGACCCTCCAGCCCCAGTCAACCCCCTAGATGATAGAAACCCCAGTTAATAGTGTGACTACAATCTCATAAGAGACTCTAAGCCAGAACCACCCAGCTTAGCAACTCCCTGCACCTGACCACAAACACTGTAAGTTAACAGATGTCTGTTGCTTTAACCCACTAAATTTTAGGGTAATTTTTTGGGCAAGAATAGAGAACTAATACAGAACTGACCAGATTTTCTATTCTGTCTATTCTGGGAATCAACAATACTTATGAAATCAGTGATTTAAAGAAAAACACAAATCTCACATTTTGAATAGAAAAAATAGCATTTCCAGACTTTTATCATTGAGGTTCTACATAAGAAACAATCTTGAATCTGGGCCCTTTGGATCATTAGCTCTTTGAAAGTGATATGTATACTCAACAAATTCACATGGTAGCCAAAATTATTTTTAAATGGGTTGTAAGGCACAGTTTTTAACTACTTGTAACTATTCTATATACATGGCTGACACTGAAAAACTTCTTAACGACAAACACATCTAAAGTTACTTCTAGACACTCCTTGTATTGGCTCCTTTTTCTAAGGGCATCAATTTCCTTTATATTTGCTTAAGAACTTATTTTTTTTAATCAGATGCATGTTTATCATGAAGATAAAACATCTTTTGTGAGAATGAGATCAAAGTTGCACTTGGGACACTAAATAATGCTTAAGTAGCATAGATAATAAGGGCACCATATATCTGTGGAGAGTTAACAATCACGTTACTTGTTTCATTTAATTCTCCCAGCAATCCAGGGAGCAGGCATTATTTTTCCCATTTTGCATACATGATGTGCAAAACTATTAATGTGAGAATCATCCAGGACTTACCTCCTCTTCCAAACCACCAAAGATAATCCTCCTGTGCAAGTCCAGTTTCTCTCCTTCTTTTCCCTCCTAGAGATGTAGGACTCTTTTAGTGAAAAGGCACACACTGAAGTGCTGAGGATGGGCAAGTCAGGGTGAAAGAGTTTCATCAGCTACAGTCAAGAGGATGAAAGCCACGTCCTCAGGAAAGGAGGATGGTACAGAGATACTGGAACAGCTGTGGGTATGAGGGAAGAAGGATTTTGGTGTATGTTATGGACAGTGTATTTGCATTTTCTTTGACTTCATTTGAGAGATGTGATCAATTAATAGAATTTTCATTATTTTTGCCTTGTTGAACTGTGCTTTTTCACCACATCACTTTAAAACTCCTGGGTTTTAAGGTGGCACATGTGAGAATGTTCATGTGCAGAGAGTATAAATGACTTTCCCAAAATCCAGATCTTCTAATTTAATAGTGTTTTCCCCACTTTATCACTTGGTCTCCTCATTCATTTATGAAACAAATAGCAACTATCACGTGGTAGACTCCGGGCCTTGAGGAATTAACTTGGTTTGAAGCTACAATAAGTGTTATTTTGAAACTCAGCAAAAGAGTTAGAGACCTGAATTCAGTTACTTTCGGGTCCAATTGTTCCCATGTTGGGAATAAACAACCTGGGTGGACTTGTTAATTACCCAAATGCAAAGCACACACCCACTCATTATTCAGAGCTAAAGCTGGGAAATGACAATAATACCATGTTTTAGAATGAGAACAAAAGGTTTCTCTAATTGTAAATTTTTACCTATAGCTGAGCCAAAGCTTTTGTTGATCTTTTTCTTTTGTTGTTTGCTTTTTCAGAGTTTGAGTGGCAGGAATATGCCTTTTCTCTATATGGATCCAGTGTGCCGGTGCCAAAAATCTCTGGTTTTCTTGAGAAGCGAAGGCCATTCAGGCAGGATACTAATCCAGGATAAAGAAGCCCTGTGAACCTGTCCTGTGGCTGCACTATGATGTGGGTGTGCTGCACACTGTTACTGAAGACCACATGCACCTTGGGAAATTCATCAATGTTAGAATTCTGTGTTCCCATGTGCCCTTCGGGGCTCTTCCCACTGCCTTAGAGGACAAAGTGAGAGCTTGGGAGGGAGCCTGACATGGGGCTGAAGAGGAAGACAATGAACATTTCTCCTTGTTCTTACTCAAGCTTTTCCTATTCTACTTGACTACTTCCTCTATCTTAAAGTTCTCTCCTCTCTTGGGTTCCAAATACCCTTCCGCAACACTGGGTCAAATAGGTGATGGGGAAAAAGAGTTAGTGAGAACGTTAGATAATTTGATCTGGGTGATGATTACATGAGTGTAGGCGCATGTCAAAATTTGTCAAGGTGTGCCTTAAGATTTGTGCCTCTTACTGCATGTAGTACTGTAAAATACAATTAGACTTGAACTGCAAAAATAATTAATTAATTAATTAATTAAATACCACTCTTTCTTTGTTCTTCTTCCACATCATTAGATGCTCTTGCTCAAAATTCCTTTCTGGCCACCCTCCTCCACCTTAGCTCAGTGCTCTCTGCACTGGACTGCAGATCTTTCCCTCTTCTACAGCTGCACTTTCTCCCTCTACAGTCCATCCGGTATTGAGGCTTTAACTACCATCTGTATTCTGATGACTCTTAAATTTCTCTCTCTAGTTCTCACTTTTTCCTTGAACTTGAAACTTACATATCGTACAGCCTTCTCAACATAGCCGCTTGGCTACCTCATTGGCATCTCAAACAATACTACTGAAAAGAACCCTTGACCTAGCCCCCAAACCTATTCCTTTACTAATATTCCTCTTCTAAGGAAATAGTGCCCCCTCCTTTGCTCCACGGAAAACTGGAAGTCTGATGCAATTCTTCTCTTTTCTCCTGCATTCTTAACTGATCAGTAAGTTGCACTGGTTGTATCTCAATACACACTTTTTTCCATCTCTACTTCCACTGCCATTACACACAGTTATTGCAATAGCCTCCTCCTGGTGTCTCTGCTTCACGTATTGCTGAATTATTCTACTACTTTTTAAACAGTCATAATAATCTTTTAAATACATTTTATCAAATCATGACCCTCTTTGAGGGTCCTACTGCGTTTGGAATAAAAATCAAACTCCTTACTATGTGCACAAGCCTCTGCATCATCTGACTCCCACCTGACTCTCCAAATTCACTCCATTTTGTACCCCTCCCCCCCTCGTTTCTGCCATAATGTCTTCCATTTGGGGGAAGGAAAGCTTGACCACTGGACCCCACATGCCAGAAGAGTGGTAGCAGCGCTGCCCCCAGGGGGTCCTGGAGCTGCCGGGAGACTCGTGCAGATCCTCACCAAGGGGAGACAAGGGCAGCGTCACAGACTCGCCTCAACTCAGCACCCCGAGTGTGGGACACCGTGAGATGCTCTGAGAGCGCCCAAGAGGCTAGGGGACATCAGAAGAAGGGGCGAGGCTGCCACCAGTGAGACAGGGCTCCTACCCACCGTGACCTACAGCAGTCATAGGAAGGTGACCTCCCCACGTGGTGACAAGCACCCAAGACATTCAGTTTTTGCACCAGTGAATCCGATAGAGCCTCTGCCTTCCAGAACTTTTCAGCCTAGCAGGAGAGACAGATAAACAAATAATCGCAACACAGTATGATAAGTGCTCTCACAGGAATAGATGCTAATAAGAATGATGGCACAAAGGTAGCTGTAAGACTCAGGTGGCACTAAGCAGACACGGCTGTCAGAGGATTATTCTGCTGTGCCTGGAATTATGGGCCCTTTGGACTTGTCCAGAGAAAATTTCCAAATGATCACTTTTAGTTTTCCATATTTTCGGTAAAAAAAAAAAAAAGACCAGTGCTATGTTTAGAGAAACAAAGGACACCATCTTTACTAGATACTAGAAGGTGCTCTTGATTTTAAAGTGCCACTGAAAACACAAATTTGCAATTTTACAGGAGAAGAACAAAAATGTTTTCTTCATGTACATTTTTTAGTGCCATTTCAATATTATTAGTACTATTACCCTTTGGGGTGTATGGTTTTCATCACGATCTCTGAAAACTAGGAGCCACCAGAGGGGACCATAGAGGTGCCTTAATTACTTAGTATAAGTGCTGTTATTTTTGAGAGGCAGCTAGGCAGGTGCAGATGAACAGTAAGTGTTTCAGAAGTCAAGAGATACAAGCACAGCCTACTTTTCTTCCTCCCATCTGGGGTCCAAATGACACATTTGATTCTTATGCCAGGTTTTCCCTTCTGCAAAAATTAAAAAGAAAACTTCATCCTGAATATATGTGTCTTTTCCCCCTCTGAGGATCAAATCAGAACTGGGGATAAAACACGATGCTTTTCCCAATACCGTCAGCTGGTAGTTTCCAGAGCTTGCCTCCATCCCCTCATCCACCCCATTCCAAAGCAGTCTTATGGAGCAGCCTTTCCAACATGAAGATGGGTCTTCATTTCAGTACACCAACCATTTGCTAATGATAAGGAACACAATTAGATTAGTTTTCTTGAGGCAGGAATCAATATCCTGGTATATCTGGACTCGATTAGCTATTGCTAATTAGAGCTCTCAAACATTAATCAAATACTGTGTACGAGGCTTAGCAAATGTAGGAAGCAAAACAAAATCCATTGTCTCCCCTTTGAGTCTCCAACCTGGTTCACCTTGAAATCAGCCCTGAAGATAGAAATCCTTGCAGAAGGTCTGCATTAGCTGGGCTGGAGCTGAGCTCTTTCATGGGTTCCTGAGCCTTGAGGAGTGTGAGGCCGACATGATGTCACCAGGCTCCTTCTTAAACAAACACAGGCCCTGTCCTGCAGCCTGGACACACTTCTCATTGACTGTGTGGCAGTTATGGATGTGTGCCAGCTGGAGGCCAGACCCGGAGAGTCAGACCAATACTCCTAGGCCTAAACAATAAATAAAACGAAATGCTCACTAACTAATATATTATTCATGAAATAGTCCAATTGCCCATCATGCCACATACTTGTATTCATACAATTATTCCTGTGTGTTTAAATAATGAATGTTAGGTTTGTATTTACTGACACAAATCACTGGTCAATCTGTTTTCAAATCAAACAGTGCCTCATCTGAAGTCTTTGCAACTGTACGAGATCAGCTTGCCTGCCTCAGCGCAGACAGTTCCTATAGTGCTAATTCTGAGGCATGTGACTGCACTCTTTAATTTGACAAAATCTATTGGATAAACCAGCTTTGATTAAACCTTCTGCTGATAATGCTGGTCAAATCCAGATGTGACTTAAGATTTGTGGAACATACTGAAAATATTTCCAGCACCTATGTCTTTAATTTCTGATTCTTTAATGCTTCTGAATGTTGCAAAAAACTGTTTACTGCCCAACAACCTCTTTGATCTCATCATCATCTCCTTTAAAAAGATATTTTGTGAAAAAGCCACAATGTGCGTGTATGCTATCATTCTAATTTTTTTATTCAGAAGTAGAAAGTCAGTTTTAAATGGACTCAAATCCCAAAAGGTTCACATGAGATTTGAAATTCACGACCTATAAAGATTGATCCATTTTTAGGCTCTAAAAAAAGCATTTTTTTTCTGTTTTTAGCATTATCAGCTTTAGACTTAAGCAGTGAGAGAAAATGGAATTCCTAGGACTTAATTATAGGGCAAACTTAACAGCACTGGAGGAAGGGATAGTATAAAATAACAATAATTAGCATGGATTCAAATCTTGATTGAATCCTAATTCACAACATATTAGTTGTGTGGCCTCGACAAATATTTCATGTCTCTGAACCTCTAAGATGAAAAGAGTGATGTCCAAGCTCATAGCGTGGTTCTGAAGGTGACAGGGAGTAATACATGTGAGTGCTTGAGTCACGGTCTTCCTAGAGTTAGGCGATCAAAAAATGCAGTTCCCTTGGCCTCTTCCCTTACAGAATTCTGATTCTATTGACCATAATATTCTAAATCATTACTGAGCCAAAATTAACTGCCAGAAAAGCCACCAAAAGGACATTTGGGGGACATATGAATATTTCTTTACCCTCCTTCCCAAAAGTCAATATTGGATATAATCTCCAAAGCAGTAATTTCCAGAAAGCAGAGGAAATATTCCAGAGGAGCCAAAGCAAATCTCTCCTGTAATTTCCGGCATTGAAAAGTGTGGTTATTGAAAAAAATTCTCTTTCACTTCTCTGGCCTCTTGCTCTTGTAATTTGGGGGATAGTCATGCATGGGAAATGTCAGGCAGGGCATGGCACACAAATATGACGGGTATCCAAAATATTTATTTTATTAACTTAAAAGCTCTGTGTAGACTGTTGGTGAAAACACAAAAGTACATGAGCACGGTGAGTAGATATTGGAGAAAGGGCAAAGCTTAAACAAGGGGCGTCATTAATATCTGATGTGATTCTCAAGATAAATGTATCAAGTGGGAAACACTGGGATTAGATTCCTTGAGTTTGGATCAGGGATATACCATGAATTTCCACTTAATTCGAGTGTTGAGAAGATAGATAAAATGTTGTGTACCTACAATGTGACTTAGCCATGGAGGGAAAGGCAGTGTCCCAGAAACAGGGCCAGTAGTAAAATGTCAAACACTTGCTGAAGGTACTAGCCTTAGAACAGGGCATAAAATGTCACTAAGAGCATGCCTTTCCAAGTAAAAACCATATTTTCATTTCTCGAAGTAAGCACATTCAGTACAATGTAATTTTTTCGGTTGACTACTAACATTTATATTGTCCACGTGTCATGATGGTAATAATTAAAAGCTGAAAAAATTTACAGATGTTAGAAATGTGTTACCTTATCATATATATGCTGGTTATTTAACATATTATTTAGTATTTTTCCATGACCAACCAAACCCCACTATGACTCTTTTTTTTTCAGGCAAATTGGGAAGAAAAATGGCCCCCCAGAGATCTCGCTCTTGCCAAGTTGTACATTACTGTTGGTCTCAGCTGAACTGTCAATTTTTTTCCTCAATGATTCTTAACTTAGTAAATCACAAGTCTTTATTCACAACCTAAGAATATCTAAACTGAATGGTCAACACCATCTCTTTCTGTGTGTTTAGGAATTAAATCTCTGCCATTTGGAACAAATTTCCAATTCCAAAAATATTAGGAGTCCCCACATAAACCAAGGGCTGTCCCAGGGACTCTAGAGAATGGGAGAAATTCAACCACGTCACATCGGAGAGCATCTGGTAGCTAAGGCTTTGCTACACTGGTTGTTCGGCCTTTATTCAAATGGCTATGGGCTCTGCGAGCCACTTTGTGTTCTAGAAGAAAAACAACAGATGCTGACACACAAGAAAGAGAAAGGGCTGAATTTTTCCTTAAAATCTGAGACTCTGAATTCACGGTTCTATCCCCAAATCCTTTTCCCAGTGCCACCCCTGCCAGAATTTAACTCATTAGGCTCTATCATTCCAAGTCAATTCAAATACACAACTGAAATGTCCCGTTATGAGGGACAGCTGAGATGAGATACAAACACTACACAGCTGAGTCAAGTCTCAAGTTATATTATAGGATTAGGTTGGCGTAACTTTAAATATTAAACAGTCTTCCCAGCCTCTGGTTATTTCACCCACTATAGTAGACATATGTCATATTATCTGCCCCACATTGTTTTTCCTTTTCCTTTAGGTAAGTGCCCTTCTTCTTATCCATACAGTACTGGTGTACCTGGGGGGATGATGACTTCCCAAGTAGGATCGCCTGAGACCGTCCCTGGATTTTACATGTGGACACTGAGAGAAGATAATCTTGTTCTTTGAGAGTCACTGTCTGTGAGCTGTCTCTGCAGACCTGCCCACCCTATACCCAATGACTCAGCCATTTGAAGTTCCATTAGAAAGGTAAGTAGACCCCTGATGACATCATCGAGTCATGCCTAAGGCCAGCTCAGCTGGGGACTTCCAAATTTCACGGACCGTTATAAGATCTTTTGTAACTTAAGGTAACTGAATGTTTCCACAACCTGCACATTTTCTGTCCACAGACCCCACTTTTAGGCTTCTCAGTTCATTACTCAGCATTTCTCCCATCTACAGGGCAGGGCTGAAAAACCCCCTCTCACACACCTAAATTCAGAGCATTGGTCTTTTCTTTTGGTCACAGATCCGACCAGTTTTATTTGATGATAAAAGTGCTTGCCTCAGCAATGAAGCTACTCTCCTCAGGGATCTGTCTCCATAGAAAGTTCCACTGAAACTCTTTCCTCTCATTAAGGCACAGGGTTCTTGTTTTACTTTCCTGATATAACTGTCTCTAATTATACTGTCTATATTTTCCCTTTCACTACTTTGCTGTTCTTATTTTCTTTCCCCCTTCACAATTTTTTCTTTTACTGTTTACCTAGAGCAGCAGTTGTTAACAAGGTCCATTAGATTACCCATTAATGGGCCTGAGGGATTTCTCAAAGTCTCTTGAAATTATATGCAATTTTGTATGAATATGCACATGTACATGTATTAGTTATCAATTGCTGTGTAACAAATTATCCCCTAGTTAGCAGCTTAAGAAACAAAATATTTATATTTAACAGTTTCTATGGGTCAGAAATCCAGACATGGCTTAGCTGGGTGCCTCTTCTCACAATGGAACAATAGGTATTGGTCAGAGATCTTTGTCACATCTGAAGGCCCAGTAAAGGAAAATACACAGCTAAGCTCACTTGCAAGGTGACTGGCAGGATTCCATTTCTCATGGGCTGTTGCCTGGGGACCTACGAGTTCCTTGCCACATGGGACTCTCACAGGGAAGCTCAAAACAGCTAGCTTCCCCCAGAACCAGCTGAGAAGAGTAAGAGAGGGCAAGCAGGACAGACGTCAGTCTTTCTGTAACCTAAGCTCAGCAGTGATGTACCATCCCTTTTGACCTATTCTGTTGGTTAGAAGCAAGTCACTAGGTCCAGCAAATACTCAAGAAGAAGAAGAAGCTACACAATGGCATGAATGCCAGAAGGCAGAATCAGTGGGGGGCGTCTTAGAGGCCACCTACCACAACACACTGGGAAGAGGAAGATGATTCATATCTATCATCACATTTTTATTTCTGAATCAATGTTCATATTTTATCTTCGTTTCTGTCTCAACCATCAGCTTCACCCAAAGTCTTCCACATTTTCACAGCAAGTCACAAGAAACACCCTCTCATAACAGGCTGGAGTTAGACCCCCCTTGCAACAGTCATTCTCTCCCCTTCTCCTAAAATGTTTAGGATGCAAAGATTCTCTATTGTTGCCCACTCCCATATCACACACACACATGCACTTTAGTCCATAGTCACTTGATGAGAAGGGGAGCGTTTTGATCACACAGGACAAGAATCCTCTCTTGTAAAATACTGGTCCCCATTCTTTTTGGTCTCATACCCCTTTACACCCAAAAATTATTAAGGACCCTAAAGAATTTCTACGGTACAGGCCATACCTAGTGATGCGTATTGTGTTAGAAATGAAAACTGAGAAACGTTTTAAATGAAAAGACATATTATATGCAAACTATTTTTATGAGAAATAAAAATATGTTTTTCAAAAACAACAAAAATATTAAGAGGAGTGACAAGGTTTTCTATTCTGACAAATCTCTTTGACGTTTGGCTTAATAGAAGACAAATTCTCATATTTGCTTCTGCACTCAGACTTTATAAATATGTGGAAGTATATGAAGAAAGTCAGACCTCACATATAGTCACATAGGCATGTCACTATAGAAAAGAGGAGTATTTTCATAGATATTATTTTTTGATACTACACCAAAACTTGACAATAGTAGTTTCCGAAGGGTTGTAGTATGTGGACTCTGAAACCATATCAATGAATTCTTTTCACATTCTGTTACACTAAAATCCACTGGTCTCTTACACTTAAAAAACAGATCTTTTATCGGTGCATGATTTGTAACATCACACAGTGGCAATTTGAAAAAAAAACATTGATTCGCTGAAAGATACAAATCTTCCAATGTTGACAGAATTTGCAAGAGAGTATTTTAAAAATTACATTTGCAAATATCACGATCTAGCTCATCATCAGTCTTTACATACTGAGGAGAAATCAGGTTGTTTCATGGTGAATGATACAAGTTTTCCAAAATTCTAATTTCACTTGGAAGCTCAAATTTTTTCATTGGCTATAAATACTGTGGGTTCTTTGCCTTGACGTAAGAGGCCCATTCATCTTTAAGAAAACATCTGCCAAATACCCAAGTCTAAATAATCATTGTTTGCCTGCTCTTTCAAATAAAAATAGTGTTCCATGCAAAGAGGGTTCAACTCAAAACGTGTGTTTTTCCTTGAGACCACCATGTACTTGGTACACAGCACAATTCTTGAGTCATACATCCTATTTCATCACACAGAAGAGTACAAAGATGTGAAGTGTTGAGGTTTAATAAAATGAATACCTTTTACTACTTTATGGAAGTCATGTTTGAGGGACACTGGCTTTCCTTTTTTCTGACTGTGTGGTGAAGTATTCAACCACCACCAATATATTCTGGTGCCACTGCCTGGAACCATGCTAAGATGCCAGGATTTTACCCATCATAGCTTTTCATCAACAGTGGAAATGTCAACATTTTGAAACATTTGAAATAACATTTTAGTATTATGATGAAAATGGTTTTGACTTCATGGACACATTGAAAATGTCCTGGGGACCTGCAGGGGTCTATGGACTATACCTTCAAAACCACTGATATAGACTGTTTCATAGTGTTTTTTAATTCTAATACTCATTATTACACTGAGGGAGCGGGATTTGCTATACTGTATACGCACTTCTGCTTACCTATTTCTGATGGGGGAAGAGAGTCCTTTAATAAAATTATGGTTTTCATTATTGAGCATGAATCATCCAACATTTCGCAAAAGTCACTAATTGACGAGTTTTGCCAGAGAAACATAGTCATATTTTAAACTTAAATATGTAGAAGGACCTTTGATCAATGAGTGTATCTTATTGCAAATAGAAGAAATATATTAGTACCCTTAAAATGAATACATATCCACTCAAATTTTTAAAGAATTTTTCATCAAGTGTACTACCTAAAATGATCTCAGGCACCGCCATTGATAGCTCACCTCTGGAAAGACAGCAATGAGCCTTCCCTACCTTTGAGCTCCTGGCTTTGACGAATTCCAGTATAAGCCAATGTATTTCCATGTTTCTTTTAGATTCTTATAACTACAGATTGCAAGTCACTCCTGCTGGGGATACTTAGCAAAAAAGGAAACTGGGGATTGGGAAAAACAAAAGGTAGGTAAAGCAGATGGCAGTGAAGAAATAGAAGTTCGGGCATGAAGCTCTGGGAGAAATAAGGGGAGAGGAGGGGAAGGAAGCTGGAGCCCCTGCCTTGTTCTCTAGGGTCTGGGAGGCAGAGCGATGAGGGGAGTGTGAAACCATCTAGTAAAACGTTCCTTAGTGTGATGAGGGCTGGGCTCTGGCATTAGAAACATAAAATGCCTACCCAGCTGTGTTAAATAAAGCTGACCACAAAATTTTTCCACTTGAAATACCAAGTACTTTTGTGTCTATGAGACCAAGGCAGGGTTCAGGACATGGGACCAACCAAGTCTAAGTTGTAAAAGCAGAAAGCACTGAGCATTTGGATGAAAGGATTGTGGGAGTGCACATGCGTGCACACGCACACATTGCCTCTTGGTGTTCATATTTTCTACAATGAATTAAAATAAACTTGAAAACATCTTGTAACTGTGGGGAGCAGGGTTCCTGAAGCCTTCACTGAGCCAGAGAGTGTAAATGGAAATTAATAGGATAATGTCTATTACGACCCACTCACATTGTGAAAATGCCTTGTGTCATCTTATTTCTCCTGTTTATTGTTTTGCACTAGCAAATACTTTTTAAGTATTTGAGAAGACTTTTGAGGGTTCACTTGTTAAAAACGGTCTTTGCCATTAGGCAGAAATTTCAAATTCAATGGCGTAGTTAGGGGTCCCTGAGCTCCTCCTTCTTCCTTCTACGAGAACTTCTCGGCTTTGACCTACTTTGCATGTTAGTGTTCCACAAATATTTCATATGAAGATAGGGCTCTGGTACCATAAAAGAAAATATTTTTAAGCAAGAAAGTCAAGGTCATAAGGTCTAAAGTACCTCAACAGGAATTTTCCTTCCAACTTTCAAAAAATGAACAAGTGCAGCAAGTCAAATTATATGCAAAATAACATACAGAGACGTGAAGGCACATCATGGCAGAGGGTACCCAAATAGCTGACAGACATATGAAAAGGTGTCTGAGTCCTTCCGATGTCAGGAAAATGCAAATCAAAGCCACAGAAACATGCCGTTGCACAGCCACTGGAATGGCTTAATTTAAAAGATGTCAATACTAAGTTGTTGGCAAGAAAATGGGAAAACGAGCACTTTAATTGAATTCTAGTGGCTGTACAAACTGGTTTTACAAATCAGAAAACTGGCAATATCTTCTAAAGCTGAAAATGGACATAACTTACAATCCTACATTTATACTCCCACATATAATAATATATAACATGTATTCAATGTATGGACATCAAGAGACATTCAAGAAGGTTCATATAAAATTGTTAACAGACCAAAACTGGAAAGAAAACAAATGCCACAAACAATAAGGGAGACAATTACATAGCAGCCTATGCATAATAACAGAAAACTACACAGCAATAAAAAGGAATGAACTTCTGCTAAATATAACAGAATAAATGAAAAAAAGCTAAGCACAAAAGAGAATATATTGTATGATTCCATTTACATGATGTTGAAAAATAGGCAAAACTGATCCATAATAATGCAAGTCAGGATAAGAGTTATCTTTGCAGGGAAAGTGATGACAGGCATACAGAGGAGCTTTAGGTATACAGGCAGAGTTTGTTTCTTGGTCTGGGGGTTGTTACCCACATTTGTTTCCTTTGTGAAAATTAAGCAAGGTGCGTACATGTGATTTGTGGGCTCTGTTGTATTTCAATAAAAAGTTCTCTTGAGAAAAAGAATAATATTTAATTATGTAGAATTTTAGGACCCTTTAATGTATCAGTGTTTCTGTTAACTTCCCCCACCTTTTTTTTTTCATTTTTATTTTCCGGATTCTAGACCAAATATTTGCTCACCATTTTTCAAAATATTTCACTATAATGTATTTCTACTCTGAAAGGGAAAGAGCTTATGCTCCTCATCTTGGCACACCTGTCCTGAAAAGATGAATTCATAAATGAATTCAGTATGTGTGTTTTAGGCACCTACACGGGCCAGGCACTGCACTTGGCTCTGGAAATGGGCCGGTGAAAGGGGCAGACCCAGTTCTGGCCTGGGGCAGTTTACCGACTGACAAGGGAAATCCACAGTCAAAAGCAGTTGTTAGAGAGTGTGTTCAGTGCTGTTCTGAGTGAAGAGCAGGATGCCAGAGAGTCACAAGGCAGGGTGGGCATCTCTTCTCCTGCCTCTGGGACCACATTTCTCCCCCTTGTTTTTGAGGGCCAACTGCCCTGTAGTCAGTGCCACAGAATGTGATGGCTCATGGTTGCTCCGTTTCCTATTGCTAACGCATCACCCCAAATTAAGCATACAGAATCAGTATGATTCTGTATCTCCTGTCGGGCTTCATTCTGGGCAAGAACTTGACCCTTCAGAATACCTGCTCAGACTAGGAAGGAGGAAGTGGGGAGAAGGAAAGAGAATTTTCAGGAGGAAGGACAGGGGCTTTGTTGGGGTGAAAGCAGAGCAGAAAGCATCTCTCCTGAGGAAGTCAGACAACCTGAGGATGGTGGCAGATGGGGGTCTCCCCAGAGCTCTGTGGGCCCTCAGAACCTGCAGAAGGAAGGAAGGTTCTCTGACCTGGCTCAATTCAAACAAGAAAGACATCACTCCAACATTACTTTTCTACAGTGGAAACCAGGATATTTTGAGGGATAGAAGAGGAATATTTCAGAATGTATCTATAGCATTAGAAACTTCCCTGACAACTCGCCCTCTGTAGCAAATGCCTTCACGCCCTCCTACCATGAGGATCTGAGATTTGGCTTGGGCCTCACCTGATAAATACATGGAAGGAACTTGCACAGTGCCAGGATTCCCAGAAGAGAAACACAAACAGCTTAGGCTCCAGGAGAGAGAAAATGGGGGTGTAGAAGGAAGGAGAGAGAGAGGGAAGGGAACAGAGAGAGAAAGGAAGACAGAGATGGCTTGCTACCGCCAGAAGGCATGGGGATGCTGTGAAATCAAGGACAGGAAAGGTGGGGAGAGGCCAAAAGTGATGCTGCCTTCATTTCTTAAATTACCAGAGAATGAGCCTTATTACAGTTCTCCATCTGGACGTCTAACTAGAAAATTCCATAACCAGCAGGGCCCACATCAAACTGGGATTATTGTAGCTATTATAATAATCTTTGTGTTTTGATATTCAAATACCTAAATTAGGCAACCAATTCCCTTAAATGCCACATTCTAAATAAATCTTTCCAGAATACTAGGTCTCGTTACCATTAGTTTGTCAACTAATTACAGACTACTCTAGGTCCACCCACCTCTTTGCCATCATAGTCAAGGCAATTAAATTAAGAAAAAAAAAAAAACCTCTTGGCAGCGTTTTTTTCTCCCTGTATATTAGGCACCAAAGAAATGTAAGTTCCTCCAAAGATTCTCGAAACTGTGGTCGCTGCCTCTGCATTGATCCTCTGTCATGCTCATGGGCAGCATGAACACCGGTCCCCTAACAAGCATTAACACGCCGCGGTGCGCAGGTTCCTGAGTTGCACATTAACTCCATTTTACAGTTCCGCAGCCTGTAGCCTCGAGACCCCTTCTCCATTCCCGCGTCCATGCTTCCATCCGCTTCCTTTGGCAGGATCTGTATTTATAATTCATGCCTCTCCTTTGGTTTCCTTTCCAGGTCTCTCTGGGCGGGTGCTGAAACAGAATCTCTACCCACATCAAGCACATGCTAGTCCTTCCTCAGTGAATAATTGATAGTAATGATGGTAATCAGGAAAGAATTTTTAAAGAGTGCTTATCTTTTGTCTTTCGCCCGAGGGTCACTTCTTTCCTGGCTTCAAGAGGTACCACTAAGGCAGACACAAATGATCACTAGCTGAGTTCTACTGATCACAGTGGAAATGTGTGGTTTTGCCACCAGAATCCAGCCTGTCCATCATGTGGGAACACTATTCCATTTTGCTTTGAGAGAATGCTCTCCCCACGCCCTACCCCAGCTCTCTACTTTTGTCCTCAGTTGAGTCCTCAGGCTACACAGAGAGAAACTACCACTTAAATTAACCCAACAAGCCTAGCCTTTACACTTGCTACTCAAAGTGTGGTCCTTGGATCAGCCGCATCAAAATCAACTGGGAGTTTATCAGTAATGCAGAATCTCAGGTCCCACCCGAAACCTTCTGAGTCAGCACGTGCCTTTTAACTAAATTCCCAGACGACTTACAAACACATTAAGGTTTGAGGGGCAGGGGCCAAAGCCCCCATCATAGTAATTGTCCTAGAGATGACAAATTAGGTCGGTTAGGACCGAGGGATCTAACTCTCAAACTTCCATGCTAGCGGTTAGGAAAGTAGATACTCACAGTGACTGAATTTGAACCTGGAAGCATGAACTTCTCAGTTGCCAGCAGAAAGTGAAAGCCTACATAAAAATCAAGTCCACACAGAGGAAAAAAGAGAAATTATATCATTGAGCCTCTGTGTACACCTGTGCCTAAAGCCACATTTGTAATGAGACTGTTCAGACACATACTTTCCCTTTTCAAATGAAGGAAATGCAAAGTTGGCTTCTGTCACTTGCAACCAGAAGAATCCTAAATGATTCAGGACCCAACTCCCAAGATAATTCATCCCCTGCCTAACCACCACGGCAGGCAGTTTCTGACACTCTAAAGGCAGGTCTAAGCTAGTCTTTTTTAACTTGTTCTTTGAAACCATCTCCTAGGTTAGGTTTTTAAAATATGCACCACCCCAGTGGGGCAAAAACCCATAGGCTCTCATCCCTTAGCTGGGGGTGCATGGCTCCACTCCCTGTTACCGTCATCACATTGCCTGCCTCTCTTCTGTAGTCAAATGTCTCTTTATCTCCCCTTATAAGGACACTTGTGATTACTTTTAGGGCCCACCTGGACAATCTAGAATAATCTCCACATCTCAAGGTCTTTAATGTAAAGACAAATCACCATCTCTGGGTGCCAAATTGCTTAAAGGTTTCCTTTCTGCTTTTAATATATTAGATGTGACCCTTGCTTCCCCCTTTTCTCTTAGAGATGAAAGGCTTCTTGGAAATGCCATGTGTGCAACTGTCATTTGGACATGACAGCCAGCCCAGAGAAGGTTAATGCTCTCATCAAAAATGCCCATCTTCTAAGTTGGTTAAATGGGTCTTTCTGGCTCGCTTGACTGCTTGTTTCTTTCCCAGGTAACCCAGCATCTCAATGAAGTGTTGATGGATTTGAGCAGCTTTTGCCCAAATGCAGTGAGCACCCAGGTGCTCCCATGGGTCCCAGGTTTAACAAACCCCAACCGCGGATCTGCTGGGCACATGCCAAGGGAGGCAGATCACGACAGTCACCGGGGGTGGTTTTCTACTAGTGCAGGAGCAAAGAGAAAGGAACACTACAGAGGCTGTCATGGAGAATTTATTCCAAAAACATGAAGGTCCTAAGTGCTTGCCTCCGCTCCATCAACTTCCCAATCTTGCCAACGTTTCTCAAAGAGGAGCACGCCTACCACAATGTCTCAGAACTAGCTGGAGTATGCATTACAACTGTGGGTCCCTGAGCCCCATTATTCCTCCTCCAGATTATCTGAGCCTCAAGTTCATTATTCCAGTGGAGTTGGAATTGATGTGCTCAGTAGAAGACTTTTTTAACTCTGGAATTCAGTGACTCTGTAAAGCAAGTCACCATCTCTGAGTGCTAAAATGCTGAAACAGTACGGTTAACATGATGAGAGAGAAGCTGCCAGGATGGGAAGAGGGACAGTGGCTCTGACTCAACTAAGCAGATCAGCTGCTTCAGGTAGCTAATCATGCCAGCCACTCAGTGATGGGACAAGGAAGCTGCCAGGGGCTTCAGGGACTGAGTGTGAAACTGGAGAAGCAGCAGAAATGGCTGTAAAAGAGGAAGAGAAGCGCCATGGCAACTCCTGTGGCCAGCTCCTTCTCTCTCCAAAGCACAGATGCTCACAGAAAAATCCAAGTATCTTCCCAGACAGGGCGAGCAGCATTTATGGAGCATCTTCAAATGCAGGGGAAGTTAAACCTACTGACAAACTGTCCAAAACATCTGAGGGCATTTTGGTTTTGTATTTTGGAAGAATTCCCTGATAGTATTCATTCGAAAATTAGATTCGTTCCTAAGATATGCCTGGACAATTTAACCTTTTACCCAGGCCAGCATAAATTGATCGGAGCACAGATACTGATTTATTCTATTGGAAGAGCTATCATCTACTCAATTCTCTATTATTCTCAGCAGAGCTCTGCTCTGAGAAATGCCTGAGTGTGCAGATTGGGAACACAAGCATTTCTCTTCCTAAGAACACCCTGCCGGTATATTCTACATGATGCAGGCAGCTCTTTAGTGCCCCAGAGGCAGCCAGAGGGGCACCAGAGGGATGTGGTCCTCACTCTTTAGCAGATATGGCAAGAACAGTGTATTTGTATTCTATTACATCTGTAACAAACTTAATGACTTAACACAGAAATTTACTCTCTTGTAGTCTGAAAGGAGTCTTACGGGGCTAAAACCAAGACACTGTCAGGTCTAGATCTGTCTGGAGGCTTCAGAGGAGAATCCATTCCTCACCTCCTCCAGCTCCCGGTCGCTGCCGGCATCCCTTAGCTGGGGGTGCATGGCTCCACTCCCTGTTACCGTCATCACATTGCCTGCCTCTCTTCTGTAGTCAAATGTCTCTTTATCTCCCCTTATAAGGACACTTGTGATTACTTTTAGGGCCCACCTGGACAATCTAGAATAATCTCCACATCTCAAGGTCTTTAATGTAAAGACAAATTCTGGAGGCGGAAATTGAACCTAAACAACCAAAGTTGAAATTTTGCCAGGTAAGATAATATTCACAGGTTCTGGGCCTTAGGATGCAGATATCTTTCAGGGCCATTATTCAGCTCACCATAACCAGCTGTATGAGTTACGTGACTTCTGAAGAAAGGTTTTCTGGGGGCAGGGCAAATACAGTGTTAGCAGTCCCTGGAAAGCACCCAGAAATTCAAGTGTGTGCCCCTCTGCCATCTAGAAGGGCACATCCAGGCAGCCACACTGGTTCCGTCTGACCTCCCAGAGCTGGAACCTTCATAACCCCAAGTTACATACACAAAGGCGACAATGGCTGCAGCTTGACTCCAACAAGTGGAGTCAGGAAGGAATCCCCCACTTCCAAGCTCATCATTCCCTCCTACTGACCATGTTACAACTTCCAGTTTGCTCGGGACACACCCAACATGGGCAAAAGAGAAGAAGTAACAGTCTACTTGACAAATTAGTAGAGGACACTCCTGAAGCCAAAGAGTTGATTCAGAATTTCTTCTACTGCTGCTTGTCTTCTGGAGTGCAGCCTAGTTTGACCACAGTACCAGGAAGGGACAAAGGGAGAAAATCTACTTTATAATCTTCAGTGGATGCCGAGAGATGCGTCTTTCTATGTGCATGAAAGAGATGGTTTAAGACAATCTGACTTTGCGGTCAGAGCAGGCATTTAATTATGGGGCTTCATGTCTTTTTATATTTGCCTGGGAAGAGAATTCTTTGTAAATCGATGACAATACCCATATGAAAAAATTACTGATTCTTTGAACTGAATTCCCACAAAGTGAAACCGTCTAGTCTAAACACATTTTCTGAAGTTTTAACATCACTTTATGACGACACCATGTTGGAATCTTCAACTGGTATTCAATCCATTGCATTCTGCCTCACTGTCCCAAAACCACAGGTCAACATGCGAGATGAAACAGTTGCAGAAGTCTCCTTGCATGCATGTCTCTAAGTCCCAACATTTTCCAGTTTGCACGTCATTGCCCCCACTTCATCCAGCCCTGGAATGTTTTGGTTCCAAAGACTTTACCCCAGAGGGTCTTTCTGCTGAATACTCTAGGCCACCCTGAGCCCTGACAGCCTTTGCTCCCCTTTCTTCCCTCCTCTAACTGACCTAGACTCCCCTGCAAGCACTTTTTCAGTCTAAACATATTCTCCCCTCCAGTCTCCCTGTAAGTTACTCTTTGCTTTAAGCTCTCTATCATCTGTTCTAGATCTTTCCCCTCAGTAAAAACTTCTGGGCCTGGGATATTTACATGCACAGATTACCTTACTAGTGCCAGAATCCCACCCTGTGGAATCTCAGAATTGATTTTTTTTTAAAATCAGCAGCTTTTGGACAATCAAATATTTGAGCAAAGTTAGAGGAAGAAAAGCCCAGAGGTAGCATAATCTCTTAGAGGTATTGACAACTAAAAAATAGATCTATTTGGTTGGAGAGGAGCAATGGATTTCTAGCGAGACTGGCTTCAGCTTGAGGCAGATAAACAGTCCTGCAATTTATACTGCATAGAAGGACAATGTGAGGAGAGTGGTTTGGAGAAATAAAATCCACCCCCTCGAAACTCCTGGACCTGAAGCAAGAAATCTCTTCAGAATGGCCCCCGAAGTCCGAAAGGCAAACAGCGTGCTTATTTTTTAAAGTCTATAAATATGCTTTTCCTGCCAGCAGAGCTGTTAGAATTTAATAGATTCATACCAATGCTGAAGTGTTTCGAAACACCTATTACAAGGGGTGTTTTCAAAACTGACTTTTCCCCAACCAAAAGCAAGGATAATCAGCCCATAAGAGTAACAGGAAATTAACTGCATGGATTTGACGTCAGTGACGTAGACTTGAAGTTTCTGAGTCGTTGCTGTCGTTGTTTACTGGAACTCGATCTCCACTGGTCTATTGCTTCTGCACAAAGAGAAGCCTTGTCCAGACCTCCATATGGCACCACTTAGTGGAGCCCTGGATCATGAGGGACACCACTGGAGTCCCCTGGCCCAGTACCTCCATGCATTGTCACACCTGGCATATGGGGGTCTGGTCCTCAGCTCCACTCATATCATGGCCTTGAGTCCAACAATTAACATTCACCACAATCGTGTGGGTTGGTATTATTTTTATTATTATTCCTACTCACAGACAAGGAAGTTAAGGTTTAAAGAACTTCAATCACTTGCCCAGTCTCAGCTGGTAGACAGCAGGGTTAGGGTTTGAGCCCAGAGCTGTCAGCTTCAGGAGACATGGCCACCTAGCAAGAGTCCCCCACAGATGTCTAAGGATGACTGGCACAGGACCGTGCCACCGCTGAGGTACCTGCCAGCTGTCTCTCTGTGATTCTTACAATGTGTGTACAAGTACAAATCAACTTTGGTTGTGTAGGTTCAATCTCCGCCTCCAGAATTTGTCTTTCCTGCACCATTTCTGCTCCACGAAGCACTTGAGCATGCTCTCTCTCTCTGTCCTCATTGGAGACTACCCTCAGACCTTTAGGTGAAGCACTTATGCAGAAATAAGCCTCTTATAGGGTGGAATAGAACAAAGACCCCAATGGCTTTGCTTTTTTTTTTTTGCCTTCTTGTTGGGCTTTTTTGCATCCAGTATCTTTCCAGCCTCCTACTAAGCCTGTGAAGTAGGACTATTACTACCTCATTTTATAGATGAGGACATTGAAGATGCAAACCATTAAATCATTTGTCCAAGTTTACATGCTGGATTAATGGCAGAGACAGGATTTGAACCCCATTCTCTGTGATGTCACCACTACGTTCCTTTTTTTTTTTTTTTTTGCAAGGCAGAGGCTTTTATTTAGAGAGAAAGTGAGAGGACAGAGCTCCTGGCTCAGGCCAGGAGGGGACAAGAGAGTCCCAACCACGACATTCTTTTACCTCCACGGCTCTGCCCTCCTGGCTCCCGGAAGAGGAGAGCTAGGCATGCAGCCCTCCCCGACCCAGCAGCCTGCACAGGACTGAGCGGTGTGCTTCTCTCTGGGCTCCTCCCGGCCAGCTGCTGGGTGTCGTGAGGTGTTAGCTCCTTCTGCCATCTCAATGCAGAGGGTTCAGGGCACCCTGGCAGCCTCTGCCCGGTGGTCTTGGCAGCTCAGAAACAGATGTCTCCCTGCCTGCAGTGATGCAGCCCTCCACTTAGTCTACAGTAAACATCACGACACTTTGGATTCACATGCCGGTCAGGGAGTCAGGAAGTCCATCAGCCACATGCCAGCAGGCTCAGCTGCCCTAGGCCTAAGGCAGGACCCCCACCCCATGGGTGGATGAGCTTCATCACACAGGCTGGGCAAACCAAGATGCCAAATGCTTGCACAGAGAACACCTGGGTGGTAGAGGAGGCTCTGGAGCTTCTCCTCTCTAGCTCAGAGGAAACCTGGAACATGTCACCCAGGACCAGGGGCCATGAGGGCTGTAGGGCCAAGCCTTAGGGTTCCAAAGATCTCCACGGTTCACTTTAGACTTACGTCCATGTCCATATAATGAGATTAGCCTCCCTGATTGGAAAAAATAGCAGTGGTCAAACAACTTAGAATTTACATCTCATTATAAGGCCCCACTATTTTAGTGCACAATAAATGAGTATCTTAATAAGTCCTATGATTATCTTGTATAAAATGCGGTTCCGCATCATTGTCCCTTTGTGATAAGAGCGTGCATTTGTGATCAGGGATCAGCAAACTTTTTCCACAAGGGTTGGTTAGTAAATGTTTTAGGCTTTGTGGGCACATACAGTCTCTGTGGCATATTCCTCTTTGTTTTCTGGATTGTTTTTTAAGACCCTTTCTAAAATGTAAAAATGTTCTTAGCTCACGCACTGTTCAGAAACAAATCTGGCCTGCAAGCCATGGTTTGCCATCCCATAAGTTCAGACATATAAAATATATTACAACCATTTTATAATTGCTTCATTTGTTTTTTACTGGTTGCCTCAAAAAATTATGTAAGTGGCTGGAGTTGAGCTCCAGCGGACCCCAGTCAGACTTCATGGAAAAAGGCCTATCGTCTATTCCTAATGCCCTGGTCAAAGCTTCTGGTATATTCCATGGAAATATAAAGTGATCAGCAGAAGGAAGATTTAGGAATAAGTACAACATTAAGTAGGAGTTTTATTATTGCCTTTGGATGAATCTTTGGACATCATCCATCTTTCCACTTAGGTCACCCTGTCTGTATAATGGGCATAACATTGGCCTCGATAATGGGCAGAAACCAACAGATCGGTTGTGCTCCTGTGGTCTGGCACATTCTGCTCAGAAACCACAAGTTTTTAGGTCAGTTCCTACTCTGCGGCTTTGCAGTGAAAGCTTTTACTATTTCCTTTGGCAACAGCAGGAAATTGTTGACGGGAAGTTGAGCAATCCGGAGTCAGCCAAAGACTCTGGAGTCTGAGGAATGGTACCAGCTCTGGGCTCCTGTTCCCGACATGCTCTGTTCCTTGGGAAGCCATCTGGGTGACCCCGGATGACCTCCCCTCTGTACTGACCCCTGCCCTAGACAGACAAAGGTACTGGAACCAACCTCCTCACCTAGTTGGTAAGGAACCCCAGGGGACCTTGCCCCGTCTGCCACAGCAACTCCATCTCCTAGCTGGAGGCAGAAGAGAGATGCATCCTGCAGAGCCATGGCCCCTGACCTGTGAGCCAGCAGATAAGGGTTCAGATCCAGACTCCATCGCTCGCCAGCACACCGCCTTAGGAGATGTCCTAATCCCTCTGGACCTCATAGGATAAAACAAGGGCTTTGAACTAATTGATCTCCAAGAAACTTCTGCCTCTAAGTCTCCCTAGGCCAACCCACCCGACCCCAACAGTTGCCCTTAATTCTTACTTCCCAACACATCGATAACTTCCCAATAAAATAAAGGGCAAGAAAGTCGAACTTGCCCACATGCTCTGCTATCCCACCCTCTAAATGACTGACATCTCTGCTTACATTTCTCTTCCAGTTCCATAGAAAGGAAGTAAGGCGTCTTTTCCTCTGTAGCTGTGTGTCCCATTCTGCCCCGATTCCATTCTGACCCGCCAGTCTCAGGATGGCTTATCCATCAGCCATGTCCTCCCTCCCTTGTGTGTCTCCACTCCCCTCTCTCTGTGCCCCCTTTCCTAAGTGTGGAGAGGCATCCCAGGGGCCCCATTCTTAAACCCCACTGCAAAACCCCCACTGGGCCCTGCCTACCCCTGAAGCTGATGATGGTCAAGAGCCACCCCCAGCGGTGGTGACAAATGCTCCCGACACCCAGGGAAACTTCCTCTGCTCTGGCACAGAGCCCTTGGAGGAAGAGTCCCTGAGAAGTCTGCTTCTCATCCCAGCTCACCCTGGCCCATGCTGAGAAACGGGACCGGAGGGACGCCGGGGCACCTTATGTCGGGGCTTGGCTCATGGTGGACTCCTTGTCACATGTCCCAAGTCACAGGGAAAGAGCGGCACCAAGGAAGAAGGAAGGACCCCTGCTGGAAAGCCACGCCCTGGCTGAGCAGAAGACCCTGCTTACTCCCCCCAGGGAACTGCACTCCGTTGTTTTAATCTACTGCGATTCTTATTGCCAGTCTAGAATGCAGGGCAGGAGAGAAAGGAAGGCTGAAACGGTTCTTTTATTTTCTGGTCCATGGTTTCTTCTTTCACTTCCCTCTTAAAAAAAAAACAACAATTGGCGGGGTGGGAGTGGGGGGGTTAATTAAGAAACAAATCGCATTTTGCCACCAAGAGGGGGAGGGGAAGGGAGGGGCAGATGGTAAACGGGCTGGGGGACCCTTCCGGTGATGTTCCTTCCTCCCAGGGGCAGATCCCGCCACAGACAGAGAACCAGGGCGCGCCAGCGGGAGCCCCACCAGCTGGGAAATTATTTCCTAATAAAACTACAAAGGGAAGCATGATAACTGGGCACTGCTGACAAGTATTGTTGTCTTGTATCAAAATCTCTTTATAAACCTGTTTGAAGAACAGAGCTGGCTTCTCTTTGAAGTCCCAGTTCAAAGCTGTTGACTTGCAGGGCCTCGCCGCGGTGGGGGATGGCCGGGAAAGAGAAGCCAGGAGGAACTGGGTAAACTCTCCGTGCAAACACATCGCTCGCTACTCGAGGATGATTTTTTGGTTAGATTTCCTGTTGAGCTACTATTTCTTTATAACCTCCCCCCCCCCCCACACCCGGAGTGCCCCCTCTGTACCAGATGCTTTCTGCAGAGCATCTCATGGAACACGGATGACCAGGGAGGGAGATCATTGTCACCATCATCTGACAGATGAAGAAATGGGGGCTGGATCCCCAGCTCTCGGTCTGACGTCAAACCAGGTTCATCCTCCGGTCTCTGAGTCGGGCCTTTCGCTACTGTACACGGTCCCTGAGGACCAGCGCCACAGCTGGCAGTGCCAAATTGCAGGCACCGAGGTTGGGATGGAAAGAAAAGGCAAGAGTATGGCTTCTGCCTGCCAGAAACCTCTCCGCTTAGACTCCATAGGCCTCCAACACAGTCCCTGGGGCTAGAGAGAGCGGGAGCCTGCTTTCCAGGGTAGGGCGTATGCCACCTGCCTCAAGTTCCCCACATGCAGGTGGAAACCCAGCCACCAACAGCACAGACCAGGACCTATCCCAGAAAAGAAGAACACCTACTTTCTGGGTTGAATCTAATCTGTGGAAGTCCTAATCTCCAGTACTTCTGAACGTGACCTTATTTGGAAATAGGGTCTTTGCAGAGGGTCAGGTTAAGATGAGGTCAGTAGGACCCTTATAAAAGGGGAAATTTGCCACAGAGACAGACACACACCGAAGGCAGATGAGGGAGAGGCGTCTACAAGCCCAGGAAGGCCAGAGGAAGCAGGCAGCAGGCCTGGAATGGATTCTCTCTCACAGCCCTCAGAAGGGACCACTCTCCTGACATGTTGATTTTGGATTTCCAACCTCCAGAACATGAGAGTATAAATTCTGTCCTTTAAGCCAGTTAGAGTGCCGCACTCTGTTACAGCAACCCTGGGAAGTGACAGCCCTATAGCCCTGGAAACACCTGTGGGATGCAGGAGAAGGAAAGCTTCTGACAGTCCCAGAGGCTGGAGAGTAGAGAGTGGATCCCTGCAGGTGCCTCTCCCAGAGGGGGCCAATATGCAAGGCAGCGAGACCAGCCCACCCTAGAGCAGAGAGAAGGGTTCTGTTCCGCTGGCTCCCAGCCCATGACCAGCTCCTACTCTATGACCAGCTCCCAGTCATGTCTGGCTCCCTTGAAGTCCATAATTTTGAGTTCTTTTTATCCAGAAGCCACACTTCCCTGCCCCACTGCCTCAGTCTCCTCTTATCT
Organism: Smutsia gigantea; assembly: GCA_032199065.1. Classification (NCBI taxonomy): domain Eukaryota; kingdom Metazoa; phylum Chordata; class Mammalia; order Pholidota; family Manidae; genus Smutsia; species Smutsia gigantea. The sequence goes on along the minus strand of JAVSCE010005014.1, from coordinate 159,177 downwards.
TTAGGCACCACTTCCAGCCCAAGCCCTCTCTCCAAAGGCAAGTTTATTGGTTCCCAAATCAATGGGTTTCAAAATATGGGGACCAGCACATCAGCAGAAGGTGTTAGGAATACAAATCCTTGAACCCCACCTTCAATGTCTGAATCTGAACCTCTGGGAGCGGGGCCCATAAGGCTCTGTTTGAAGGAGACTTCCATGGCGTTCTGATGTTCAAGAACCACTGGTTAGCAAAAGGTGATCTGCACCCTGGGTAGTGTGTTCCTAAGATTGCAGAAACAGCACACTGGAGCCAGGAACCATCCGTTTGTTGGACATGGGTGTTTTATCATAACCACAGAGTCCAGTGGGTTAGGTCAGCTGAGGTTTAAAGAGATTAATAACTGGCAGTGGGGGTGTAAGAGCAAAACACTGATGCCTTCTTTAAGGGAGAGACTGCTGTTGCCCCCACCACACACACACACTTTAGGGCGTCTCTTTGCCCGAGTAAAGGAACTCCTGATTTTACAGTGCAAGGTCGTGGGTCTTACGGCCCTCGGACTGTCAACACTATTACAGGAGACAGACAAGGTGGGTCCTCTTGTCTCAAGGAGATAAAAGACATTGTCATTGTTTGTTCTTCTACCCAGACTTGAAACTCTGTCCAGACTTGGGAGTCACTTTGGTGCTTCCTCCATGCACATAACTGACGACACCTGCCCTGAGCTCAGTTCCCATCTCTTTCGCGTTGGTGGAGGGGAGTTTGGTGACAGGACTGCCATGTTTCCCTAACACATGGGCAAAGGTTGATAAAGACTCTGCCGTTCTCTTGCCTCATCATCCAAGCTTGGGGGTGCATTTTGGGGGATGGAAGGAGAGGATAGGTCGAAAGCAACTATCCTCATCTTTTCTGCAGGATAAATACCTCAAGACCTCAGATCAATCCTCTATCCTTCCTGGCACTGGCCCCCTATGTCCCCGTTTGTGCAGCTCTTTCCCTTCCCTCTCTATTTTCCTTACACTATTATAATTTCCTTCTTCACCTTCACTGCCACCTGGCACGTGACACATGTGAATGTGAAGTTGTTGTTTAGTGTGTCTCCCACTTAGAACGCCAGATCCATGAACCAGTGATGTGGGCTGTGCGTTGCCGCTTCCCCCGGATCTGAGCAGGCACATGGCAGGCACACCTCTTTCCCCGGGTCCCTGTTCTCCCCTAGCAGTCTCCGCCCACCCCTCTCTGGAAGAGCAGACGGAAACCACCACATTTTTAACCTCCCCTGAAACAAAACAGCCTGCAAAGTCGAAAGCTGCCCTGCACAGGGCCCCTCAGGCTGGGGACATTAGAATGCTACCCGTTGGAAAGCAATCCAGTCATCAGCCTATTACACATTCAGCTTTCCTGACTCCTAAAAATATCACCTCACACAGTTTCTCATGCACCTGCTGCCCAGGGAGCAGAGGCCACAGCCTTAGGGCCGACAGGATGACATGGCAGGGAGAAGGCAGGGCGTGGAGAAGGGCATCTGTCGTCCCCAGCAGGCCTCCCCCTTGCCAGGGGATCCTGGAATCTGCTCCACTTCGTGCCATGCAAATGAGGTGCCGATGAGGTCACTGCATTCTGCTGGATTATTATCTCTGACATTTTATTCATAATAATTAAAGAGCCTTTACACCTTCAAAGTGCTTTGCAAACAATAATTAATTAATTAACACTCATACACCCTGGCAAGGTAGCGTAGTACTATTAATTAATCTCTACAGTATATTATTATCCACCGTTTCCTCCCTCCCCACCAAAACAACCCTTGAGCTTCTAGACTGTGTTTCTAGTCCTTTCCAAACCAAAACCATTGCCTGCTTCACAGTCTTCCTCCCTGCTCAGCAATGTCATGCATATGCCCCGTTACATTTCAGAGCAAGGTCACAGCAATCACCCCACCCGCCTTCACGCTGGAGTCACAAGTGGATTTTGTGTCCTTCCAGGCCTGGGACTCTCGCCACCAGCACCGTGCATCGCCTCAGTGTTCCCTCTGTCTGCCCACCACTTTCCTTCCACCTGCTCCTGCTCTATTGTTGTCACCTCCGACCTTGTCTTCTTTCACGGCTGTGGGACAACATATCCGTAATCCCGGATCTTCATCTTCTCTGGCTTTTACTTCCTTTCCAACTTGACAATTCTACCACTTGGCTGGCCTTTCACCCTCCTAGTTAGCTGGATTTTAATTATGTGAATTAGTCTCCTCTGAGGGGTGCTTCAAGAAGGCTGTCATCTAAGCCTCTCCCCCTTGCTCCTGAACCTCAGTTGGTATCTCCTTGAGCCCCTCCCTGCCTAGTCCCATCACCCCGCAGCCCAGCCCTTTCTTCACTCCCACCGTCCGGACCAGCCACTGAGTGCCTACTGCGGGGAGGCCGTGCTGGGGTGGCAGGGAGAGCTAACAAAGATAAACTGGGGTCTGGGCTCCATCCTCAAAGAGGATGAGATAAGCACTACACTAGAAGGACGGGAGAAGCTCGGCGGGAATCCAGAGGAGGTGATTCACAGAATTCTACCTATGAGTAGGAAGAAGGGAGGAGGCCCAGAAATCTTCAGCAGAGAGGACCCTTGAAAGATGAGTGGGTTGGGGTTTGCTTGGCAGAAAAAGAGGAAGAGGGCATCCCGGGTATCAGGAACAGCATGAACAAGGGGATGTAGGCCTGGGCTTGGCAACCGAGCCTCTGGTTTCACCTTGAGCCATCTGTAAGCAAGTACTCCATTGCCACCCCTTGAAAGAAGAGGAGAGGGGAGGGGAGGTGACAGTGTGGATGCCGTAAGCACAGAGGGACCATGATTTTGCCAAAGATTTTACAGAGAGAGCAGGGATGACTCATATCACATAGAAGACAGCATTTCTCTCGAAAAATCTTTCCCCAGAAATGTTGTCCTCCCCCTCCAAAGTCCCTTGGAAACCAACCCAGATTATTCTTTCCCTGGATACAGCCTCCAAGTACTAAATGTCTAGCCCTGCAGGTTTTCCCAGGCCTATCATGCTCTCTCATTCATAACCGGGCACATTTTATTACTTTATCATTCTTCCTCTTCTCTTGCACCCTCCTACTTCATCACTTCAACCATCTTCTGGGCTACAGATGCTCCAGAAACAAAATCTATTAGGCACTAAGTGCAAGTACTAGGTACTATATACAAGGTACTAGAATCATAGCAGATTGGGAGGAATAACTGTAAATATCAAGAAATTTCTTCCTAGGACAAACAAATCTTCTTGGTCATGTTTGTTTAGGGAATTACAGAGTTTGATATGGCAGAGTGTGTGGCTAAAGCACTGTGTGTGTGTGTGTGTCTGTGTGTGTGTGTGTCTGTGTGTGTGTGTGTGTGTGTGTTTACAAGGGCACTGGAGCTCAAGTACGAAGCTAAAAAGCTTGCTTGGTTTCTACAGGCAATGAGGATTGCATTTATTCCCTGCATTGCATTCTATAACAAAATATCACAGTCTGGATGGCTTAAAACAATAGAAACGCCTTATCTTATGGTTCTAGAGATTGGAATTCCAAAATCAAGGTGTCGGCACTTGCTAGGGGCTATGAGGGGGAACCCTTTCTCTGCCCTCCTCCTAGCTTCTGATAACAGCTGGCGGTCTGTCGTGCTCCTGGGTTTGTAGATGTGTCTCTCCAATCTCTGCCTCCAACTTCACCTGGTGTTTTCCCTGCATCTCTCTGCCGCCTTCTCATAAGGACGCCAGTCATATCGCATACTCCAGTACAATCCCGTATTAACTAATTAATCTGTAACAATGCTATTTCCAAATAAGGTCACATTCTGAGGCTGTAGGGGCTAGGACTTCAATGTATCTTTCTGAGGAAGGAGGAGTACGATTCAACCCATAATAAGCATCAGTAAGTTTTGAAGTAGGTCAGAAAGGCGGCAGCAATGTGGCAGATGGATGAGATGTCAGAGGGGCTGGAGAGTGGCCAGCGGGGCCTTCCTCCAAGGAGACCACAGGCACCCCTTGAGTTTTCCTCCAGTGCATCTGCACACCTGTGACCCCCAACCCAGGGCAAACCCTGTCTCAGCTCCTCCATCCCAACTCTCAAAGGTCAAGTTCCAACCCAATTCTAAACACCATAATGGCAATAGCAACAATTAACATTTATTGTGTGCTTACTGTTCACTATGGGTGCATCTCATTTAATCCCCATAATTACTTTTTGAAGTAGGTGTTTAGTTAACAAATAGTTACGCAACACCAGCTCTGTGCCAGGCACTCTTCTAAGTGCTTTCTAAAATATTCACTCTTTTAATCCTCTGTTGAAATAAATTTCTAAGCCCAAGAAGGAGGCATTCCTGCCCGAGGTGCCATGTCAGCAAATTGAAACTTAGATAACTTCTGTGTCCCCGTACACGCTCTGCTTGACCAGAAATGCAGTATATCTGTTAGGCAGAAAGGTAGACATAGTGGGTGGAAGGAGAATAAAGCCAGTGGAGCCTTCTCAAAAGGACTCAGAGAGTTAACCGGATAAAACCAGAGAGCAGAAAGGACTCAGAGTTAAATTAGTTGAAGTCTCAAAGACTAGGAGTTACCTAGAATGTCCAAACACTCCCCAGATAAAGAAAATATCAGAAGACAAGCATAGTAACCATCAGAGCACAGTCTGTGTCTCCATTTCACCAACTGGACCAGGCCTCCAAGGCCAGAGATTGTCCATCAAGGACATCTCTGTCTTGCCAAAACCCCATAAAAAGAAGCTTCACAGTAAGCAGCCTCCCTTTGCCAGCCTTGACTCTGGCCTGCTCCTCCCTCGGAGTGTATTCAAATAAAACTTTCACTCTGCTTTGCTACTGTGTCTCTGCCTTTCAATTCCTTGTTGCAGTGGGGACAAGAATTGAGGAGAACAAACTCAGCCCGAACCACATCCACCCAGTCAGCCAATCCCCAAATGAAGTCAAATTGGGGTCTTCTCACTCCAAATGAGGTTGACTATGTGGTCCCAGCCATCCCACATTTTCTATTTGTCTCATCCTTGTCTGTTTTACTTTACCCTATAAAGGCTTCCTGCCTTTCACCCTGTTTTGCAGCTCTCTACAGGAGACTGTCCACTTCATGAAGTATTAAATTTTGTTTGCTTGTATCATCTAAATTGTCTACTGTAATCATTTTTTTTAACATTTCATAACAATGCAGTGAGGTGAGACTATTAAAGCTCCTGTTACAGGCATGGTAACAAGGCTATATAACTCATTCGTGTCGTACTGTCAGAGCTGGGCTTCAGCCAGAGACTCTAGAGTCGGTGCCCTCCTGGGGAAAGCACGATTCTGCCTCCACAAGCAGCAGTAGCCAGCCTCAGCAAGCCAGAAGCCATCCACCAGTGAGACAGTAAGCACAACAGAGAGAACATTTTGTGGGTTTGGGACATGGCATGAGTCTCTGCCCATAAAAGATGTGGAGGAAGGCAGCAGGGAGAAATGGTCAACCTGTGATGAAAAGGGGAAAAGGTCTGTCTGTGATGCTCACCCTTTCCATCTGTTAAGGCTAGGAGATAAATGCAAAGGCTCCAAACAACAAAGAAGATCAACAGAGTGCATGATGTGAACAGATGGCTGAGTTGCTGGTGGTGGGGTGTGGGGAGAGGGGAGGTGATGCCACCCATCGTGCTCCCAGGTTGCTGGGAACGGGGGCTTCTGAGACAGGCAGGAACTTTCCGTGTTCTGCAGCCACAGTGAAAGGAGTGAAGCAGTGATGCGGAGCTCTGCCTCTGGGTACCACTCCATCCCTCATACCCACCAGATAAAATCCGAACAAGGCTGATCCCTTCCCCTGCCCACCCCCAACACCAGCCTTACATTCTAAACTCCAGCCACACTATGCTGCGGACCCCTGGGTGCTCTGCCATCCCCTTCCAGGGCTGAGTGTGTGCACATGTGCAAGTGCGTGGCATGAAGCTTTCCCCTGTCTCGTCCTCGTTCTCCCCAGTCCCACTCTCTCCACTTCCATCATCCCCTCCACCTCTTTGCTGCCCGCCCAGGCTTCACATCTCAGTCAGTTGGTTCCTGTCTGTGAAGCCCCCTTGCCTCCCCCCGAGGCTGTCTGAGGTCTTTGCTCCTGACACACTTTGGGCCAATCCCCATATTTTCTGAACTGTGGCAAAATATATATAACATAAAACAGACCACCTTAGCCATTTTTATTTCATTTTTAAAATAAGAATGATATATATTTAAGGTGAATAACATGAGGATTTGATATTCACATACGCGGTGAAATGATGACTGCAGTCAAGCTAATCAGCAAGGTAGCTCCTCCCATAATTGCTTTTTTGTGCATGTGTGGTGGGAACACCTCAAATCTACCCTCTTTGCAAATTTCCATTATTCAAAACAGTATTATTAAGCACAGTCATGCTGTACAGAGTTCCCTAGATTTCCTCATCCTACCTAACTGCACCTCCGCACCCTTTGACCAGCACCCCCTCATTTCCCCCACCTCCCCGCACCTGGTGAACCATGCTTCTTGGCTTCCATGAGTTCAGCTTTTTTAGATTCCACATGTAAGCGGGATCATGCAGTTCAACAGTGTAAAATACATTCACCTGGCTGCACGACCCGTCTCCAGATCTCTTCATCTTGCAAAACAGAAACCCTGTATCCATTAAACAACAGTTCCCCGGTCCCCCCAACGCCCCAAGGCCTGGCAACCCCATTCTACTACAGGCGTGAATTTGACTGCTGTAGGTATCTCCAACCCCATACCTTATTGTGTTGTTTACTGGTTGTGCTATGGGTTTACTATCAAAGCCTACCACTCCAATGGGCAGAATATTGTTATTTTAAACCATCTCAGTCCCACTCTGAGCTTCAAATTCCACCACAGTCATTGCCCGGCCCCCTGTGCAGGGACCAAGTCTCCTCCATCAACAGAGCACCAGGGAGCCCCCTCCACTCACTGGTTAGCCCTTCCTGGTCCCCAGAGCCCTCCATTGTCCCAACCCACATGGGTCTCCTGGGCCAGGGCTCCTTGGCCTCAGGGTCTCACTTGGGAATCTGGGGCGAGGCAAGGATGGAAGGCAAAGGGGTGTGCGTCACCAGCCTCCCTAGGTCTGCTACACCCACACTTCGGTGATCTCTGCACACTTCCTCACCCCTCTGTCTCCCTTTTTCCATTTCATCATCTTCAAAGCCCTCTCTGCTCAGCCTCTTGCCCCCAGAGTCATCTCTGTTTTCTCCTGATGCCCTCCAAGGCCTCTCTCTCCCCTCCATCCCTGGGATCCCTAAGCATCCTTCCTTCAAAGAGCTTGGGAGTTTTACAAAAGCCTTTGACTTCAAGCAGCTTCTGTTTTCTGCCCTGAAAATATCCCGAGGCAAGGACAGGCAAAGGGCCCATCTACCTGTTGATCTGAGGGAACATAAAAATAGAGCAAAATACAAAACAATCACCCAAAGGATCACTTGCCCTATTCATATATTTTCATACTTTTCTCCCTATTAGGGCATAGCTTGAGAACTGGATGTATCTCTTTGTGTCTCTAACATCTCTGCAGCCAGAGAATCTTCTCAATAAACATGGTGGATAAAGATAAATGAATGCATGAATTAAAGTAACTCAGGATTTTTCAGCCCCAAATTTCTGTCCCTATAATATGCACATAGGTGCACCAAAACCCACTCTTGGGCTCTGAGAGGGTAATGCCACTACCTACAAAACTGATTTTATCCTTGGATTTCCCCAAGTAAGAAAATGTGTACAACTAAAGATTTTAAAGTAATAGAAAAACATATTTTATTTCAAAATCTCGGTTTGTTAGGAGAGAGGAGAGGCAGAGAAATAATATGATCTCCTCCCTCTATAAAGCAGCCTGAACTCACTGCTCCTCCACTACAACCTAGAACCATTTCTCTCCCACCTCTACTAACCGAAGAATGGGAGCAGAACCACCATGCTCTTCCAACGGGGCTGTGTGCTGGGAAAAGAGTAATAAGAGGGAGACGAGAGAATGAATTAGTAGATAAAGGATTTCACGCTGAAATCAGGAGCAAACCCTGGATGCACAAGGGCATTGCACTGCCCCTTAGCCAATGAAGACCTGCTGTTTGTCCTGCAGCTGGGCCCCTGGGGAGCCACCGACTTCTGGAACCTTGGCCGGCTCTGATATAGTGAAGACCATGTGGTGCTGCAGTTCTCAGAGAAAAAGAGCTTATGCCATGGAGCAGGGTCCAGACGGGGCTCTCCGGTCCAGCCATCTGGAATGGCCAGCTCTATTAACTGACCCCTGATTCATCCTCTCCTATTCACTTCAAAGGACGCCCCATGAGGGAAAGAGACAAAGGCCATCAAGGGGGTGTGGGGGAAGGGAGGGAACTGGCTAAATAATTAGCCCTCCAACCTTCAAAGTACTCTATAATCATTCATTAATCCATCCAACTGGGGTCTGTGGGCAGATGGGAGCTCCCCACCTGCACTGACACACCCATTACTAAGTGGAGCCTGGGGGCTGAGCAAATGCGTCCTGGAGAGTTGGTGCACAGGACAGGACAGGGGTCAAGACCACCACACCTTGGCTTTCAGATTTGCTGTTAATAAAAATCTTTGGGTAACCCAAGTGAGGTGGTACAAAGGGACCAGGAGGCTTTTGAGGAAGAATTCACCCTAAGGCTGATGGACCTAAGACCAGTGGGTGGGCTTCCACCCCAAAGGCCGGGAGTCAGGGGATGATGACCCTGAATCTGCAAGGAGGCTGCCCCCACGAGAGTGTGTCTGAGTCCTTGCGCAGCATGTCCCAAGGAAGGACAGTCCTCCCCAGACCATGAGGAGCCCTGCCAGGATCCCACCAGCAGCCAGTGTCACCTCGAGCAGAAGCCCTGCAGGCACCCAGGGAAGGTGTCCCAGACAGACACACCGTTCATACTACAGGCCTTTGCCTGACCTGCTCCGTGCCTCCTCCTGCAGGTTCGCTTGTCTGCTGGGGTGATTTTAGGTTGCCCGTCTACACCTTTACACCAGGTCTCCCACCTACCACTGTGCAGCCCTTGCAATACAACCAACTAAAATAAGGCTGCAGTTTAATATTTCCTCCCCACAAATGAGCTCCTGCTTCCAAATTCTCGGTTTCTACAAATGTTTAGGAAGGAAAACTAGCAGTGAGAGTGAGATGTCAACAGAGAGGGAAACTGCTGATTTCTTAAGATTCATGAGGTGTTACTCATCTCAACAAATTTGCAGAAACACCCAGCCCACAGGCATGCAGACTCCCAAACTCAATTTCCATGTCTCAAAGCTGTTTAGGGTCAAGGATAGTGAGTCATGCCAGCAAAACATACAAGAAACTGATGTGTAACACCAAAATGAATTATTATTTCCATTACTGTCATGACTGAGGATTTACTAAGGGTTAGGCATTCAGCAGAGCATTTTTCTATATGATGTGTTATTTCCCTATTCCCCACCATAACACTATGAGACAGGGACCTTCTCATCCCCATTTTTCACGAGAAAACACTGAACCTCCTGGAGTACATAAACTTGCTCCAGGGCTCATACGTTGTAAACGGAAGTGCTGGTCTTCAAACTCACAGAGGACTCCTATGTTCATGTTTTGCCCGCACCTCTCTGTTGCCCAGGCAAAGCGTTAAAGTGCCACGCCAAAGGGGTCCTGTGCCACCCCATTCCATGCTCTCCCTCCTGCCGACAGACCCCATGCAGAGTCAGATTTTCAGAAGATGGCTCACTGTCAGTGAAATCACACAGGGGAAGCTCTGTGACTGAAGAACTGCAAGGTCTCCCTCTGTGGCTGCAGCCCTTCCACAGCAGGACATACCTGCCAGGCCATCCCCAGCAGAGGCCGCCCAGTCCCCGGGCTCACAGGGTCCTGCCCAGGCTGCCTGATGACGCTCCCTTTCCGGTCTTTCCACGGCAGGTTGCCACGTGCTTCTGAGGACCCCGTCACCAACATAGCCCGGGCCCACCTTGGATTCTGTGCCACGTTGCTCTTCTGTCTGAGGAATCTTTGCAAACCTATGTCCTAAAATAATCTATGCCAAAAATGAGGGCGATATTTTATGATTCCACTTACAAGAGGTACCAGAACAGGCAGATTCACAGAGGCAGACAATAGAGTAGTGGTCCCCGGGGGCTGGGGACAAGGGGGAGTTAGTAGTTAGTGTTCATGTTTATGTGAAAGGAGGTGAAAAAGTTTTGGGAATAGATAGCGGTGATGGCTACACAACATCATGAATGTATTCAATGCCACTGAGTTGGGTGGGCAGTTGGGAATGCTTAAAATGATAAATATTATTTTATGTATATTTTACTATAATAAAAAATAAAGAAATGAAATTCTGATACATGATACAACATAAATGAACCTTGAAGACATTATATGAAGTGAAATAAGCCAGACACAAAAGGACAAATACTGTATGATTCCACTTACATGAGACATTACCCAGAGCAGTCAAATTCATAGACACAGAAAGAAGAAGGGTGGTTTCAGGCTGGGGGGAGGGAATAGGGACTTAGTGTTTAATGGGTACAGAGTTTCAGTTTGGGAAGATGACAAAGTTCTGGAGAAAGACAATGCTGGCAGCTGATAGTTAATGCCACAGAACTGTACACTTAAAAATGGTTTAAATGGTTTTATGTTATATGTATTTTATCACAATGAAAACCGTTTTTTCTTAAGTGAGAAGGAGGTTGCGATGCCCAGCACACCTTCTAAAAAGAGTTTCCCCAAAACTGAGAGAACCAGGAGTCCCCAAACTAAACACAGCTAATTCCCCAGCATCCTCACACCAACCTCTGGGAAGGGCTTCAGGACGCCTGAGTGGGAGGCCATGACCAGGCCAGACGCAGAGCTGAGAGAGGCGGGGATCTCATGGGCCCCCAAAGTCCCCAGTGTCCTGCAGGATGGTCTGTGCAGGGCAGCCCTCCTCCCAGGGCCATGGCCTCTGCTTCCCAGCCTCAGCGGTGTAGCAAAGCAGCCAGTTCCTGGAGACCTTCAGGATACTGCTCCTGGCTGCTCTGTGGCTCTGGAAATGTCTGCAGTCTTGTTTCCATTAGCACTAGCCTGCTTTCAGAAAACTCAGGGCTCCCAACTCTCAATTTACAAACAGGTAAGTCATGAGTGCCCTTCTTCTGGGTTTATTTGAAAGAACCTATCTTCTAGTTAAGATGTAACAAAACATTTTTCAAAGCACACATATGCCCTTTCTCAAGAGCATGCAGTTTTCATAAGGTAAGATACACTGACAATCTCCTCCCGGGGCTCCAGGACAATGGTCACCGTTGCCTATGACACCCCAGAAAAGACAGCAGCCACTTTCACATCCCTCCCACGGCCAAGCAGTGACCCGGACAAGACCCAAGCTTGCAGCCTGCAGACTCTGCCCGTCCTCAGAGATGTTCAGAGCCACCCAGCTTCCCCTTCTGAACAGCTCTCCAAGCCTGGGTGAGAAAGGCACCAGTGATGCCCTCACCCCACAGGGCTGCAGCCTCTCAGCAGGTGAACCAGGACCGAGGCAGGTGGCCATGTGACTTGTGTGTTACACAAGCAACCAGCAGCACCGTGAGGCCTGCTCGGAAAGTTCTGTGTTGGAGCCCAGCCTCGTGGAAACCTCCCCAGGCGGGCAGGAAGGACTGGGCCTGCGGAGGCTGCCTGGCACAGGTTGTTCAAACGTCATCCCCACTCCGCCTGACTGTAAGCTGCTCCCTGTCTCACAGCTCTTGCAGCAGTCTAGAGCTCCAGAGAGTGCTGGTTTTGTGACTGGAGCTGTTGGCTGGAGAGACACATTTTAAAATTCATGACCTTTACCCATCAGGGTTCAGAGACAGATCAGACTCCAAGATGAAAGCTTAGTTTATGCTTCCACTGGCCCTGCAGGCACCCTCCCTGCTCCCACTCCCGCTTTCTGCTTCTTCCTCCCAGAGCTTTCCCTTCCCATCATCCTCCAGGATTTTTTGCATTTGTCCCAGTATGAACACTGGCCCCCAAATCAAAGCAAAATGAAAATTCTCCTTTTTCCAAACAGAGCGTGCGTTTGGCTTGCAATGCACGCCTGACTATCAAAGGTATCTCCCTCTGTCAGGTAGGGAAGGGCCACTGAAGGTGCAGCTGGGCACAGGCGATAGAGCTGACGCGTGCACTGAAAGGGGCTGGCAGCAGGGGCCGGGGGACTTCCATTCTTCCAGGAAAGGCATTTTGGAGGGCCATCCACCTGAGGCTGGGGGAGGTGGGGACACAACACCCACCTGCTCAGCAGACAAGCTGGCAGCAACACGAGGCCGCAGACCCTGCCAAGGAAAATTAAAGAGCAATGTGTTTGCTTCTTGCCACAAGTATAAACAACAACGATTCTCCCGTAGGAATTCTTGCCTTGTGATTTCAGTCAGCTGTCCTCAGCCATCCCTTCCTTGCAGCATTTCTCGTCTTGGGTCTTTACTGAGAGGGTCCAGGAGAGGCACTGCCTAATATCCTAATCTATCCTGAGAACCAGGAAACATCAGTTTTCTCCCAGACGTGGGTAGCCACACAGGAGGCACACAGACTTTATTGCAACCACGAGCAAATGGAAGAGGAGCAAAACCTCTGGCTCAGGGAGCATTGGCCCAGTGACAGAAATGACAGGACCCAGCCACAGAAAGAGAGAGTATGTCCATTGCTGGGGAGGAATGATAGGTAACACCCAGCCAGAGCTTACGTGGGCCAAGCAAGTTCTACAGTTCTTCTATATATCAGTTCATTTACTCCTCAAATCAACCTTTATCCCATGTGATGGTTAATTTCATGTGCTAGCCCACCGTACCCAGATTTTTGGTCAAACACCAGTCTAGACATCGTTGTGAAGGTACTTTTTAGATGAAATGAACACTTCATCAGTCAACTTTGAGCAGAGCAAATGACCCTCCATAATGTGGATGGACCTCATCTAACTGGTTGAAGGTCTTAAGAGAAAAAAGACAGAGGTTCCCCAAGGAAAGGGAATTGTCTCCAGACTGCCTGCAGACGCAAACGACAGCATTAACTTGTCCCTGAGTCTCCAGTCTGCCACCTTCTCTGCACATTTCAGAGTTGCCAGCCTCCACAATCACTTGAGCTAATTCCTTAAAATAAAAGTCTGTATCTGTCTCTGTCTTTGTCTCTCTCTCCATATATATATTATACATACACACACACACATATATATAAGCATACTGGGAAATACGGTTTGCATATACACACACACATATAGACAATAGAGTGTATGTATACACACACACCCACACCCTACTGGTTCTGTTCCTCTGGAGAACACTGACTAATGTACCCCATTTGATAGACAAGGAAACTGAGCCACAGAGAAGTTAACTTCCTTGCCCAAGGTCTCAAGGAATGCATGCAGATAGGAATACATGCAGCCTGCCTCCCAAATCTGCCTCCAGAATCTCAGCCACATTGCCAACAGCGAGCTAGAGTCAGGGAGGGTTGGTGGACAATATGTTCGAGTAAAATTCAGCTGGGTCACTGGATGTAGACAGGACAGAGTGAAATCAATGAAATTTATTTTCAATCTATGCTTCATTTTGACATCTGTGACTATGAGTGTGTGATGTTAATTTGAGCCTCCATTTTCCTGATCTGCAAAGTACCATAAAAACTTTGAATGATTATTGATGGATTAAATAGGATAATGTTATGTGCGAAAAGTATTTCCCAGTGTGAGTGAAATCACATGGATTGTGTGATTAGACAATTGCTCCAAACTCAGATGTTCTAAGCTCTCTCTTGCTTGACTTACCAGAAGTAGTTTTCTATAATGAACTCTCTCCCGAGTGTGTTTCAGTTCCTCAAAGCTGCTGACTTGCACCCATCCCAGGGACAGGTTCCTGCGGGTGGAAGTCACTCCCACCTGAGTCACTTACTATGGCCAATCACAGCAACTAACACCCAGAGCCCAGCTGACCTGCTATAGGTACAGGCTGGGTCCAGAATGGGTCAACTGTCCGAGACGCTCACACAGCTTCCTCCTGCTGGACCCCGCACTGGGCCAGCTGAACATGTCAGACTCCTCCTGTCCTCGGGAACTGCTCACTTGCCCAGGGCCCTCCCCTCCCTGTCCCCATCCCCACCCACCTGTCTATCAGATCTGCGTCTATCTGCCTGTATCGGTACATAGGGCTCATGCACTTCTCTCTCAGAGGAAATAAGCATGTACATTGTCCGTAGGAAAATAAGCACTTGCAAAGGCTGTGTAGGAGGAAGAAACTTCACCGGTAACATCTCTGCAGCAGGTCCTGCCAGGCCAAAAGAATGAAGAGCCTCGTTTTGAGGTGGTTGTTTGTGTTTTGGTTTTGTTTTCATCAGTGCTTCTGTTAGATGCTGGAGACGTCCCAGGCGCAAGGAACCACAGCAAAAACACTTGACCCCATTATCTCATTTACTCCTCCCAGCACCTGTCTCATTGTGCCATTAGTGTTCCCACTTTACAGATGAGAAAACTGAGGCTCAGAGAAGAAATGCAGTATGCCACTGCCTCTCAAATAGTGACAGAGTCAGACTTCACACCCAGGCTTGTATGATTCCCAAATCACCATCCTTAACCACTACACAGCACCTTCATAATGGGCACGTCTATCTATTTCCAACAAATATCAGTTATTTTGGGGGGGAGGCAAGAGGTATTTGTTCTACCCCAGCTCTGTTTCCAGAAGTCAAATGGCTTTGAACAAGTCACACAGTTCTCAGGCTGAGTTTCCTCATTGCTAAACGGAAGAGAATGGAGTAGAAGATGGCAATGGTGTTTTGTTCCTCCAAATATTTACATTTCTAAGAATGAGTGGCCAGAGAGCCTGAACTAATACATGTGTACCACATCCTTCCCCAAGTGGTGCTCAGCATTAGGGAACATTCTTAGAAATAGAAATAAACAAAACTACCAGGTATAAAGCATCTATCAGATTTACAAATTACGTTGCAACATTGATTGTGCTCTTCTTTTTTGAGTGGGAACATCTAGGTCTAGGATGGATTATAGGTCCTAATATTGCTGAGCCGAGAGTCAGTTCAGCCTGGCCAAGTACATTACCACTTCCAAGAACCTTCTCCGAAATCATTCTTGATAATGCTCATATTAAAATCCCCCTTTACCCAATAAGCAATATGGAAAAACTTTTTTTTTTAATTTGAAGTAAACATTGAGAATCTCTCTTTTTTAAACGGAGAAAATAATCATGGAGATTGGTACAACCGAAAAAAAGTCTTGGAGAGGAAAATAAAAGGCAACGAGGGAGAAACATGGTGAAACATCATCTCCTTGTATTCGTCCTTTCCTTTCGGCCTAATGCCACCTCCGTCCTGAGCTCAGGACTGGAACCCATGGCAGATGCGCTTCCAGCCCCATGTGTGGGAAAGGGACTCCCCAAAGTAAACAGGGAGGCAATGCTGGAGATGCCTATCAGTCCACTGATAACAGTTCACGTGAACACACACGCGGTTCCATTTTATCCCCTACCCCCTGGCTCCGGGCACACTTGTCATAACACAATAAGGAGTTTACCATTTTGATTAGGAATGTCAATGCATCCATCAGAAGGGGTTCCTCAGCCCATTCTAGTGCACACACTCCAGAAATTTCTCTTCTCTTTTTGATTTTTCATTTTTTAACCATTTTAAATTCATTTCTGTATTTATTTCTGTGTTTCAAATGCACAACAGAGGTGTTCCCATAGGGACAAATTGCAAAAGAGGGTACATTTTCATTGGTTCTCACTACAAAGATTTACCAGGCACTCACTATGTCAGGAGGTATCTATACAGAAACAAAAAGACACGGTCGCTGCCCTCCGCAAACACCTGTAGATTCAACCTGGAGCGTGCCTCCTCCAGGATGCCTTCCCTGGCACCTGCGTCAGAAGGAGAAGCACCTCCACCAGCAGTGCTTTGTTTTGGCTCTTCCACATCCTTGACCTATATCCCCTGGGGTATAGTCGCCAGCTTACTTAGGCAGGCTTTTCTTGATTGCAGTGGTAAAGGTTCAAATAGGACACATCTCACTGTGCCCTTGGACAAAGAACTGCAATAATCATGGTCACTATAGTGAAAATGTTGATGGAATCTCTTTCACAAGACGCATCACTTGCCTATCTCCTTCGGCCCCAAATCCCTGGATGTGCCCTCGTGAGCATTTACAGAGGCTCAGCGCGGGTCTGAGAGAATGCCAAAGCGGCAGCTTGATGTCAGTTTCTCGCAGCACGCTCCTCTCTCTGATTTGCACCATCCTGCCTAATATACTTCAGCTGTATTGAAATGAAAAATGAATCGGAAGTAGGTCTTGCTGCTAAAACATATGTGTCAGAAAATCATTATGAGTATTAAATTACAGCAATAAAATGAACCAGAACTAATTTTGCAAATTAAGATCAAATAATTTTCTTTTCACAGCCACACCTCTCCTTAAAAAAAAAAAAAAGAAAAGGAGCAAAATAAGATTTAGCCTGACAGTTTTAAAACGGAGTATAAGGCTTTTGGGGGGCAGGGTGGAGTGGGCATTCATATAGAACCAGAAATTTCAATAAGACAAATAGATTAGCATTTTGGAGGGTAGGAGATCGTTCAGCAGATGGTAAGAATACTTCCCCTGAGCCAAATGGTATAATGATCAGGTTTTAAGCACACATACCTATGTATTTTACATGTAAACATTATTATACATAATATCATTACACATAATATCCTGCTTCCCCCACCACCTCCCCACTGCCTAGATAAGATTCTGCTGACACAAGGAACTATTAAATTTCTATATTTCTGACAACTGTTTATTTTTAGGAGAGACTATTGCTGTCAGTCAAATTAAATCTGAAGCTATAAACAAACCTTCAGAGCTTTGCCTGTTCTCAAAAATAACAGGATATCTCCCTCCACCCTCCAGCCTGAGAAAGAGACTGTAATTAGCTCATTGTCCGGGTATAGGCACAAAGGAGGCGTTGCTGGCAAACTGGCTCCTTTTCAATCTTTCCACAGGAGATCTTGGGGCAGATGTTAATTAATTAAGTGAGGGACTTCTCCCATCTCCTGGGAACACGATGGAGCATGACACCTCGTTCCAAAAGGGACATTGACGAAGAGGATGAAGTACCCTGGCCAAGGACTCACAGACGGGGTCTGCCAAGAAGAGGAAGAAACGGGAGTGACTTCCCTGCTGTCTCTTTCCTCCTGGCTCCTGCTCTGGCAGAAGAGCGTGGAGCTACACCCAGCGAACCAAACTATTTATAGCCACACCATCATTATAAATAAAGCTGTTTATAACATCGAACCTGGCCCTGCATTAGTTAAAACTGTAGACTGGCAGCTATAAATAACTCTGTTACAGTCTCAAGTGTGACTACTGACTGATACTTCCTCAAATTGTGACAAATAATGACAAGTTTGTTTGACAAACATCCCGCTGACATTCATCTGATTTTGAATAAGTGGTGCGGCTTTTCTAATTTGGTCCCTGAGGCCCAGGATCTCAGGAACTTTCTTTATGCTTTCCGTCTCTCACCTCCTGTGCCAGAGGACTCTGTCCTGTGTGTGTGGCTGGTTTTCCCCCTAATCACTGGCAGGGATTTGGGGCCATTTAAAGGGAAGCTTATTAAATCCACTGCTTCTCTCATGGGACAGTTCTGCTGTAGGGCCTTTGCAAGGGTCTGGGGAGTTTTGCTAATGACACAACAGCAATAGAAAAGGGGAGGGAAATGCAGGCCAGAACCCAGAGGTGGATAAAGGTGGAAAGGGGAGTAGAAGGGAAAATCAGATTGTAGGAATCTCGGTCTTTGGGGGGGCCTGAAACCTGGAAACACTATAAGTTGGTAAAAGACAAGAGTCTGGACAGAGGCAAGACACGTGCTCTGAGAGATTTGGAGTAATCCCAGATTGGGGTCCCCAAAGCTTGAGGTCTCTCTCCAGGTGAGCTGATATTAATGTATATAGGGAGGGAGTTACATAGGATTTCAGAGCTCTTGTGGACCTTGGGAATAGCCAATGGAACTCAGCCATGTTACAGGTGGAAGGGTTGAGTCTAGGAGGCTCCCAAAACTGGTTAGAGCCGAACAGACTGGAACTCAGCTCTCTGGGCTCTGGGGAGCGGATTCTGCATCATCACTTCACTAATTAATATGTGTAGAGCATTTGGAACCATTTCCAGCCAGTGGCGAGCATCCCTAAGCGTTAAGCCCTTAGGGGAGTGGGACATGTGTCTAGTCTGGAACTCATGCCTCGTGACCTCCCGTGTCCGGGTCTTCCCTGTCTGATTTACCTCTTTATTATTTACACAGTCTCAATATCACATCATTGCACAACATTTACACAGTTGCAAACCCCCACCTCCACTTCCCCAATCTACCCTAAATGGAGCTTTCAGAGCAATCTGAAGCAGATAGCTCTAGTCACAGCACTGCTGTCCCCCGCCGCCATCTCCCCGCAGGTCAGGCCCTGCACATGCAGGGTCCCCTAACAGTGAGCAGCTCCTTCAGCCTGCGCCCCAGCTTCCTTGGTTGCCTCACCCTAGTCCCAAGTCCTGACCTGTTCTGTCCTCCTTCAGAGTAAAAACCCACCAGTTGGTTTCCCGGTCAGAATAACTACAGACTTCTCACCCTGGCTGACCACGTGCTCAGTTCCTGGTTCCACCTACTTCTCCCACCTAAATCTACATGTTATCCTGGCTTCTCCCAAAACATACACCTTTAAATAATTTCCCTGTCCCCCTAACTTTGCATTGCAAAACCCTGACCATGTCTATCGAGATTCATTGCAGATACCTAAGGAAGCCTTTGCTGATCAATCAAGCAGCTGAGCTGGGCTTTCCTGGGAATCCCCATTACCCTTATTTCTATGTCTCTTTCAGCGCCGGCCTGTCTTAATCCTGCCCTCCAGTTATTGTGAGCATGCTGAGGTTTAATCCTCTTTTCTCGTGGTAAGGGGGAGCTCTTTCTTAATCATTTGGGTATCTAACATAATGTAGATCTAGAATAGGGTAAAACCTTTAAAAAATCTACTTTCTAAAAGTGCAAATAAAAACAAAAATAAAAAAAGACTTTGAACGTGATAAATGACAGTATCAGCCAGTGAATATTTGCTGAGATGTGTAATAAGCAGCAAAAAACTATAATGGGTCCGTGTGGCTTTCACCACCTGCAGTTCCACGAAAGCTATAGGAGGAGATCCTCCTGGCAAACATGCATATCCTCTGAGCTGTCAACTGAGGCAGGTATTGAGAGAACTGGGAAGGTAGGAGGCTGAATGACTGGACAACATGGGCAGTTAAATAAGCTAAAGGATTAGAGGGGCAACTACTAATCAAGCCATCAGTTCGCCGGCCCATTTATTTATATCTGTGATATACATGACATAGAATTACTCTTAAAGAATAGATGTTTCCCCCACCTTCAATTAGCAATCAACTCCACTTTCTCATTCCCACACCTCTTCAGTTTTTTTAATACCGAGACCCACGGGATTCCAAGCATCTTCTTGGCCCCCAAATTCTTATCTTTATGTTGAGGCAACTTGCCAGGCTCTGCGCAGCCTTCCAGTGGGCTGCCCACCCATGTGTGTCTCAGTCCTGGCCCACAGCCTCCACAGCCTGCCAGGCTATGTGCGGTCCCCTTAATGGACACACGACAGAACTCACCCCATCAGGACTAACCCAGCCCCAGTAGAGACACAGATGAGAAAACTTCAGCGGACAAGCTAACCCCCCAAAAGGAAAAGCACAAATTGGGCATTTCTACAAGAGTCCTCTTTCTTCCCCAAGCCCACCCGAGAAGGAAGGCACCAGGCAGGAGAGGGGCTTTAGGTCCCTTTGTGCGAGTCCATATTAACACAGTCACACTTTGCTATGCAGATGTCACTTCCAATAAACACCAGGGCTTTCCCGGGCCTGGACTCTAATTGAGGGGATTGTTACTGTTGGTGAATGGCTGGGGAATTAATTAATGCAAAGCCAACCACTCCATAAATGCCGGCTTTGTAAGCGGTCCCAGTGTCCTGGGGCCCTCAACTCCCGTGGTCAGCGCAGCCCCAGGACTCTGTGTCAGCAAATGGTATTTATTATCACCATCAGCCCCTTTCTAAAGCCACCAGGAGAATGAGGCCTCACCTAGAGCCTGGTGGGCACAGTCAACCGTCCCCCAGTTTCTCTGGGGCTAAGCATGCCATGCAGAAAAACCTCCCCCAGTCTTCTGGATTTTTCATGCGCGACCTGACTTCGCTTTTGAAGAAAGGCTTCATTTGCGAGTTGTAAAGATGGGAACAGGAGTGCCAGCAGATTTTAAAAAACTTCTTTAAACCCATCCTGCTACTAATTTGATTACTTGAGCTCTACGCCTTACAAGAACACACACGCACACATGCACTCACACTGAAACGCCACACACATATACAGAATATCTCTGCTCTTCATTACTTACAGTCTTTACCTAATTTAAAAATCAGTTCCAATTCGAACGTAGCAAATGGACTCTTCAGATAACCAACTTCCTAGGAATATATGGTATTAAGAAGTGAGGAGTGAGCAGGCCAAGCCCTCTGCCTAATATATACACACCTCACCAAATAGATTTTATTTTTGCTCTAGAAAATTGCTCCCAGGTTCAGCTGACATAGTGTGTCCAGGCCCCACTTCTGTTTTTGCTTCCTCAGCCTAGACTGCCAAGGGTGTAGTCCTGAAAACTTCCTTTAAGCTTTTTTAAAAAAAGGCACCACTGTATTAACAGTGGTGGTGGAAGTGAGTACAGGCTCTTTCTCTTCACGCTTTGTTGTGGTATCAAAATGTTCTACAATGAGAGCATGTGTTTTATATTCGTGAGAAAATACGTGATGCAAAAAAAAAATCATTCTAATTTCACAAAATCTCTCAAGATGCTGAGTTTTGCTTTGGCAGCTTTATCTGATTTTCATGTTCTAGTGGCATTCTGGCCTCAAAAATTAGCCTGGGTCATAAAACAAGGAGAAGATGACATTCTCTAGAACTGAATCCTAAACCACTGCTTTCCGTCTGACCTTCCTGAAAAAGCAGTGAGTAAAGGAGAATTTACCTTGGAAGCCCCATTCTCCCCTTTCCATGTTCTTATCCTCCCAGGCCCTTGCCACCATCGGAGCTCCCATCACGTTCCCTGCTCTGCTTTGTTTTTTCTTCCTTACTATTACTTAAAACACACTCTGAGGATAGAGCCAGATATCGGTCATTTACACCTTCACAGAAATTAAAATAACCACCATTGTTTAGCTCTGATGTTACAAGTGCATATTTGCATTTTAGTTCAAAATCCAATTGTATAATGAAAGGTAACAGCTGAACAATTAAAGAGGCCATCGCCTCTCCGCACCTGAAATCAGACGTCTAGGCTCCTGGGCCCTTGTGTTGGTGGCACAGGCAGGACCTAGGACCAGGAACATAGCTGACTGCAATAAATATTTCCACCTTACCTGTAGAACATCACCATTTAATATCTCTGTCCCTTTAGAAACTGCATACACACTCCAGGAGTGTCTGAAATTAAGTGCAGTCTACAAAAACATTTATAGACCCACACTTTTGAAAAATGATATTCTTTACTCTTACTTGGAAAATTGTATTTGCAATGCATATATACTGAGTAAATGTATTGAGTGTCTGATAGATAAAAATGAATAGTGATTTTGAGTGCTCGGTTTTGGAAACAGATAAGGAAACTGTAACCCAGAGAAGTGAAATAACATGTCGAAAGTCATTCACTGGTCAAAGTAAGGCCTGAAGATGAAGAGGGCTTCCACTAGTCCTAGACTGAGTTCTTGTTTCAACATGTCGTCTCCCAAGTCACCTAATTCAAGTCCCAGGCAAATCTGACTACCCATGCCAATGGGAAGCTCTGGGAATTCTTGGCAAACAGGCTAAGAAATGAAGCTGAATGAGCAAACACGTTTCCGGCCCTCCTGAGCCTTTTTCTACTTTTTAGATCCTGCTCTGCAGGTAACAGGACGTTGCAGAAGAAGGGGAAACTGAGAAAGAATCGTTTGTCCTTGTAGCCTTTTCCACCATCCTGATCCGTATCATAGTGCGGTCGATCCCTGGTTATCTATACACTGTTGGGAACCTAGACAGAGAGGCAGGGCTGCCTTGGGGTTTCCCAGGGACTACCCCTTGGTAGAGCTCACCTCTCCAGCCAGAAGGGGTCTTACATTATCCTCAGGTAGATAATCACCAGTTGACTCTGCACACGTGATTAGATCTGGGGTCACCTTCTACCAGGCTCCATATGGACAGCATCTAGACCCCTGGCCATTGTATACCCTGTTTATTTGCCACATTAGCCTTCCTGCTGTCATCTAAAACCAAAATAAGACCTGACCTTCACTGGCCAGTGTATGCTATATAAGGAATCTCAGCATCTGCCATTTATAGATTTGTTCATTTATCCAGCTAAAATATGGTAAATGGTTACTGTACACAGGCACTGGGCCAGACTCTTGCTACACAAAGAAACCAGACACTTAGCACTTGCTCTCGATAAGCTGGCATGACAATCAGAAACAAAGGGACAAGTGATAGACAGCCAAGCTAATTTATACCCAAATGGACAAACGCCTATTTACTCTTTAAAACTCAGATCAGACATCCCCCTCTTCAAGAGGTGTCCTGCTCTTCTGCAGACAGTGACGTGCTTTTGCTCTATGCCCTGATAATATGTGGACTGCTCCTCAACTACAGAACTTCTTATATTGTTAAAGTTATTTCTATGCACATCTGCTTCATTCTTTACACTGTGTATAGAAGGGGAAGGGTGGAGGGAAGGAAGGTGAAACGTTACTTAACATCTCCAAACACCAGAGGATCTGGGACTCCCAGATAAACGAAAGGATGAATGAATGAATGAATTCCCAGGCTCTCTTCTCTACACAGATTTCCTTGACTCAAACGTGTGTCCACCAGGACAAACCAGAAGTCAGTTTCCTCATGGCACCTTACTACGTAGAATGTGGTTATCTCCAGTTCATTACACAAACTTAGAGAATCTGGGGAGGAGAAAGCCTCATTCCACTCAGGTAAAAGCGCCATGTTGCTGTCTTTGTTTTTGTTTCTGCAGGAGCATAATTAGAGGATGCATGAGCATGTGCGAGTGGGTGTGTGTCTGTCCTGCACAGATTTGGTGGCATCCTCAATAACAGGTGTCCCTGCAGCAGGTCTCAATGGTGATGGAGGGCACGAAGGGGTGTGCCAGGAAGATGAGGAGCTGCGACCTGCCAAAACCAATCCCATTAAACCTTAATGCTTATTCAGGGCCTGTCACGGGACGAGAAGTCCGATGAACACCCCAATGTCAGCGTGGTTATAACGTCTGTTAAATGGCTTGTTAATGCGACTGTGGGGAATTTTACACAGAAATGACATTGGCTACAATCAAAGCCAGGCAGGCCTGGCTCCAAGCCAGCCTCTACTGAGTACTGCCTCCACTTCAGGCCAAGTGGACGGGGGGCTTGATGCTACCTGGCCTGGACTCCTGCCACCATTTTGAGCTTTCTCTCTCCGTCTTGGAATCTGTTTCTTTTAAGAGAAGGCTGGCAAGCTCCCCAGAAAACATGCATAGTGTCATAATTTTTACCTGTTCTTACTAGTGGAATAAAGATCTTTTACACCACATATAAGGAGAGCTTAGAAACAATTTGCCATTCTCATCACTTTCCATGAAATAAAGAAACAAGACAGGAGTAGTTAGGTCAGGTGGTACCATAGTGCAAAGAAAATAGGTGGAAAACATTGAAAAGCAGAACACAATGACCCCTAAATAGGTTCCAGTCAGCCATTTCTCTTTGGTTTTCCAAACAGGCCATGGCCCAGATGATGGTAATCAACAGGCTGTCAGTCACCACCATTTATGGACCCTGGCTTGGGCTAAAGGCTGTCTTAGCTGATTTGGGGGACAAAAAGGAAGAGCTGACGGGAGCCTCGCCTATAAGTAACTCCTGACTTAAAGAAGATAGACATAGCTAGACTCAATAAATTTTTGCTGCACAGATAAATGACTGAAATGAGATGTGTGGTATTATGAAGTAAAAATCCTTAGGACCTTTTCACAATCCTCACCCACTCATTTCTTTGACTTTCATTCACTGAATGGCCCATATTGTGCCACACCATCACACAGGGTCCTTTTCTTAGGAATAAACTTCCCACATCTGCTTGATTCTATTCTATTTTTCCCAGGAAGGGGTATATATCAGGAAACATTTCATGTTGGTCTGGGTGTCTCAGTAAGAAAACCCTTGCACAGGCTGAATCCGTTTCCTTCGATATTCATGTAGCAATCACAGAATCTTAGGGTGACAGACCCTGACGGTGATTCAGCCAGACTTCTGGTGGTAAAGACACGGAAGTTTTCTCCTGCAAAGTAACTGAGCCACTCTGTGGTGCACAGAGCAATAGGCTTGTCTCCTGACGGCTGGACCAGTGGACCTTCCACCCCCCTACATTACCTAAAATTCAAACACCTCCCATTTGTCTTCAGTAGCAAGAAATACAGGCTGTGCTCTCTGACCTGGCCCTGGTCCTGAGGACATCTCTACCATTTCTCTGCCATGGGCCATGCTTATCTCTGAAGGGTGCTTGGCTCTTCTAGGTGCCCTACAAGCGCCCACCACCCATGTGCATGAGAACTGAGTCCCCGTGAGGTAGGGTGACCTCAGGCTGGGCAGCCCAGGACACTCCAGTGAACAGATGAGCCAAACTGGCTTGTTAGCACTGCTTACCTGGGAGGACAAGAGCTCTCCTGCCTGGGTTCTTCTAAACCCTGGGAGTGGCAAAAGAGGATCTCTCAAAGTCCTGGCTTAGAGACGTGACAGTCTCCTCCGTACCCACACTCTGTTTCTCACTGAAGCACTCCTCTCCTCTCGTGTGCAAAGCTTTGAAGTGTTTCTCCAGTGAATTTAAGTGCAAACAGCAATGCCTGCTCCCGGCTGTAATACTGCGGTTGTAGTCAGTGAAGCCCCTGTGACTCCAGCTCTTTGACTAGGTTGAAACTTCTTTTAGTTCCTCAAGACTCCTGGAAATTAAGAGCTGCCCTCCCAGCTTTCCTTGACAATTCAGTAACTGCTCACAGGGCTCTGCCAACAGGAATACTTCAACTAGCTTTTCGTCTGTCTCTTCCTTCCAGCACGACGAGCCAAGCTCTGTGTGTTGGTTTTTAATGGCTTTTCTTGAAGGCAGGTACCTTCTGTATTAATTTCCTAGAGCTGCTATTACACATTACCATAAACTTGGGGCTTAAAACAGGAATATACTCTCTCACAGTTTCAGAAGCCAGAAAGACCAGTCTCAGTGTCAAAATGCTGGCAGGACATGCTCGCTGTGAAGTCTTTAGGGGAGAATCCTGCCCGGCCCCTCGCAGCTCCTGCCTTGCGGCTGAAAGACTCCAATGTGCCTCCCTGTGCACACGGCCTCTCCTCGCCTCTCTGCATCTTCTCTTCTGTCTCCTCAAGGACACTCGTCATTGGGTTTAGGGACCACCTGGATAATTCAGGGTGATCTATTCATGAGTTCTTTAACTTAATTACACCTGAGCAGATTTTCTTCCCAGGTGAGGTCACATGCAAGGTTCTGGGGTAGGACATGGACGTGGAGACATCTTTTTGGAGGCCACCATCAATCCACTACACTCTCTTCCTCATCCTCAGGCAGAGGTGAAGCACTGTGCTGCAGAGTCGTTGAAGGAGTCAGCCACAGTGTTGGGTCCTGCTCACACACCAGATGCTGAACAGTATCTTGCATCGGAGATAGAAGATCAGTGAGGCATGGCTCCTGCCCTCTAGAAGTTCTTGACCTGGCAAAGCAGAAAAGCAAATAGGTCATTACAATACAACACACACAAATTGGAGAAGCCCCATCACGCCGGGATTTTATGGCCCATTTCCCAGATAATTCCATTCTCCAAGCAGTGTTGCTCTCTTTTTACTCATATGCCACTGAATCTGCCACATCAGAAAAATGAAAACGGATGGTGGAGGGAGAACGTCAAGGGGACAAGGAGACTTTCCCTGGAGAAATTTCTCTAGGCCACAAATATATCCATGAGAATATTAAAAATCAGGGTAGGCTTTTAGTAAAAACAGTGCACTGGGGGCATGATGTTTCTGAAGTTGGAGTAGAGAGCATCTCAGAGTCAGCAATGGCTCACACCTGGACAGAAGTGATGGCTCCCTGAAAAGGCTTCTACACATTTGTGCACAAATAGACAACTTGGATGGATGCCAAGAACCAACCTTGCTCTTTCCCTGTTGAATTGTTTAAGCATTTTAATACTTCAGTTATGCGGGGGCCATATCTGAGCTCCCGTGTGAAACCTCGCATGCTTAGCTAGGAGATGGCCTGGCTTACAGATGCAGAAACAAGGTGAGTGATTTCCTCCATTGCAAAACAGAGAATCCTAAAATGCTCCCTTAATTTCCTAAGGGGAGGGTGGGGAGGGTGGGGTGGAACATTATTCACGATGATAAGAATGCCAGGTGGAGAGACATCAAAAAATACCTTGCCAAGTGATTCTCAAAGGCTCCTATCTCACAGCCGAGATTTCTTTCTGTTGCAAAGCCTCCCACAATTTAGGAGGCAAATTGTGGATAATATTTATCCTTGAGAGCTGATACATACAGATATAAAGGAGACAGTCAAGTAGATAATGCGTAAATTGGATGGAATATTGTGATTCAGAAATAAAACTCAATTTTCTTTGCTAGAGTAACTCCTTTGCTCTGAATTTTTTTTTAAAAAAAGCATATGTAGTATTTTATAGTAAAATGACTTTTCTTCTGATTTTTTTCATACTTGAGACTCAATGAAGAAGACACAGATAATCATCCTGAACCAGCCCTTATCTTCAGTGCCCTGTCATTATCTTTGAAAAATGAATTATGTCCTGGAAGAGTTCTAAGAAAATTGGCAAAGATCTATCGGCTAGCCAAAAGAAGTTAAAGTACACCTGCAGACTTTTCTTGAAAGCCATGCTTTGGTGAGTCTGCCCAGAAAAGAACTTTTTCTGCCTGAGATATGTGGCAGTGAGGGAACACCATGGTGCATTCCAATCTTTGCCCTAAAAAATGACTCATGTTAAGTCCTGAGTATAATATTTTGACAAATAAAAATAAATAATAATCATAATTGCTATAATGTCCTCAGTACTGCAAAAGAGAATACCTCCATACACTTGGTCCTACAGCTGAGACATATTATGGAGTAAGGGTGGGGGGACGTTTGACCTAGGTAACTCCCAAGTTCTCAGCCTACACTTTAGCCAAAAGAAGATGATTTATGCTGGCCTTATCTAGCTCTTAGAGATCAAGGTGACCCCAGCCAGACACTGGGTTACATTATGTAAGTGAGTTCACACCAAAATCTATTTCTCATTCCTAAATCAGTCTACCAGAAAAAGTAAGAAACTCCATCCTTTAGAACAGAGAAAAATGCAGGTGGTGTATTCTGCCTACAGATCTCATTTAGGAAAATGTCAGTGTGATGCACTGTCCAACAGCCCAGGGTGACCAGCTTAGGCACCCCTGCTGCCCCAGACTGTGTCCACTGTATCCCCCTGTCTCCCACTCCTGCCCCAGGACAGGGGTTCCAAATCGCAGGTCCACAAGTGCAGTTGCCACCTTTTGGCCAGCACTGTCCTTAGCAGCATGTGGGCACAGTAAGGCCTGTCGGTCAGTCAATTTTCACCTTATGTTGCAGGTTAAATGAGGCTTTCATAAATGTATCTCCATTGCTTGGGCATTATTTGGAGAAAGGGTCTTTGCAGATGTACTTAAGAGCCTGGACATGAGATCATGCTGGAATATCGAAGTAGGCCCAAATCCAATGATAAGTATCCTTGTAAAAGACACAAAAAGGAGAGATGAATGGAAAAGAGAAGGTCAAGGGAAGATGGGGGTAGAATTCGGAATGATGTAGCTACAGCCAAAGACTGCCTGAAGCCACCAGAAGCTGGAAGAGGCGAGGAAGGACTTTCCCCTAGAACCTTCTGAGGGAGCACGAGGTCCTCCCAACACTTTGATTTCAGACTTTTGGCCTCCAAAGCTGTAAGAGAATAAATTTCTGTTGTTTTAAGCCACCCAAGTGGGTGATGATTTGTTACATCAGCCTTAGGAAACCCAAACACCTTACTTCATTTTCAAGGATAAATTATGTTCTCATGATCCTAAAGGCCAAGTCACACTGTGATCGAACTTATAGGCTTGAAATCTGAAACTTTACAGATCTTTCATTTTCTAATCGGCCCTCTCTCTCAGATCAGTCAGTCAATAAATACACTTAAAATCTACTAATTTGTTGTAGCAAGAAAAAGATAGTTGAACCTATAAATACTGTGAGACATACGCTGAAGGTTTTGATGACAATACATAATAAACATACACGTGATACATCTTTGAGGTTGTCTGTCCTCAATAATTTTATTTCCCCTCTCTGAAGATTACATCTCACATCCATAGAATTGAGCCCCAAGACATGTTTGAATCACGTGACTCCTCTACACCCACTAGACTGGTTATCACTGAATGGAGCAGGGATGGACCTTGACCCAGGCTGGACCTGTTGCACTGCCTCTCCTGGGAGTTTGCAATTGGGATGAAGATAGCTAGGCTAAAGGGGCTAGTTGGGTGCTAGGGGAGAGGTAAACTCAGCAACTTTAAAGAGGCTGTGTTTCTGCATTTTTACAGATGGAGAAGATCAGTCTGGAGAGAGAATGGGGCAGGTGCCTGAGAAAAACAAAGATCAGAGACCCAGAGTATCCTCTCTGAGCCCTCCTTATATTCTCTCAAGAAGCTCTGCAGCCCCAGTTCTATGCAACATTTCAATATCCTTCCTACAGCTTCTTTTTGGCTTAAACCAGTTTCAGTTGGTTTCTGTTGTTAGCAACCAGGAGAAACTTAAGACCTAAATGAGCCCCAACAAATAAAACTTATGAATAAAGATTTAAATTTCACAATGGATATACATAGAGGTCTAGCTATATCTATCATCTGTCTCTAGCTATCTATATGTCTTTGTCTGTATTCAATACATATAACATTCCTTTAACCAGGCACAAAGGACTTTCAGATCTAAAAAATTAAGGAGTCCTTATGCTCTGCCCCTTGTTTTATACAAACTATTAATTTTATTCCACCTATTACTTTTTAAATTAGGATTTAATAAGTGTTTATTGCATGCATACTAAACAGGATTCTGAAGAATGTTTTCTGAAACTCTTTTCTTCCCCTTGAAGTACTTATGATCGAATTAAGATGATAAAATATACACTGTGACCCAGTGCCCATACCCCACCTTGTCATAGTTACTAACAGAGTGAATTGAAAACTTCATGAAGTGAAAACTTCTTTATGCTCCATCCATTCACACATCCTGTATTGACACCTCTCAGCCAGTTTTCATATGCCAAATTCAGATCTTTAAAAATCAGCTGAAAAATGAACATTCTGAGCTATTGCACGGTGGTGCTGGCAGCCAAGAGCTGAGTTTTGGCAGCACTGCCATTTTTATCTGCACAGCAATGTTTCTGCAATTATTTGAAAATTTTTATTGCATTTTGCCCCTATGGTTTTATAGAAATACGTGGGGAAATGGAAAAATGAAAGCATTAAACGTAATTCTCAAGAATTTAACACAATCAAGACCAAACTGGAAAAAGGGCAGCCCGTGTGGTTAAACACTGGATTTAAGCTAGCGTCAGAAAAATAACAAAACTAAGGAACTGTTATGAAATGCTGTAAATATATCTTCAAAGAGTGGATCCAAAAGCAGAGGATGATTAAAGATTTCATCATTTTTACGGCCTTTTGGGAATGGAATACCCTTGTCTTCTACAGTGTGCTATCACACACTCCTATGGGATGGAGGTTTTCAGGAAGACATTGCTGCCTAAGAGCTGCAAACAGCAGTAGGCCAACACAGGTGACAGTAGGGGCTTGAATCAGACGTCTGCTCCTGTCTGTTTCCTAAGCTCCATGGTAAGGTCAGGAAGGCACCTGTTTTCGGCTGACTTCCTCTGCCCCCTCTTTTCATAGTTCCTTTATTTATGCCTTTCTGCTACCAAGGCAACTGGAGTTTTGGTCTAGCTCAGTGGTTCTTAACCAGGACCAACAGTTTTGCCTCCCAGGAGACACTCGGCAATGTTTGAAGATATTTTTGATGGTCACAATTTTGGAGGGAGAGCGGCAGGGGGGTGGGTAGAATTAGGGACAGCCCCACTGCCCCAATCATTAGCTGGCCCCAAATCACAAATAGTGCTGCTGAAGTTGAGAAAATCACTAACTCCTAAACTCTGCTCTTCATGTAGGAACTCTTTGCTTTCTAAAACTCCCTGAATCCAGGGAGTGAGTTAGTGAACTAACCTCTCTGTGGAATGGGTTTTCCTGTCTAGTTTGTGTGGGGTAAGTGACTGCACCCATAGATGGTGGTGTGGCTGGAGACAAACTAAATGACATCATTTTCTGAGCGCTCACTATGAACTGGTCAAGCGCTGTTCTAAGAGCTTTGTATATGTGATCACATTGAACCCTCATAAGAGCTCCATGAGTAGGTTCACCATGATTCTCCTTTTACAGGGACCCAAGGCTAAAGAAGGTTAAGTGAAATGTTCGAAGTCACAGAAGGTAAGTGAGATGTTTGCAGTCTTAAGTGCCAAGCCAGGACTGGAATGAGTCTGACTCAAGAGCCAGAAGAAGACTTGGTAGATGCAAGAAAGGCCAGAAAAGCAGGTAAGGTTCCAACACAGCGTGTAAAAGGAGGAAAAGGAGAACAAGGTAGAGACACGCTTCGGGAGGCCCCGTGGATCAGGAATAGGTCCACACGTGCCAATAGGGTTTGTTCTGCTGACTCAGCTGCGGAAGTTGCAGTTCAAAGCCCTTGGACTTGAACTTGGGTTCACCCCGCAGTCCTGCTGTTTAATGCTCTCACACTGTGGCTCTCTGATGGCATGTAGAGAAGAGGCATTTTTCCCCCTAGTCTCAGACTCATTACATTCTGTTACCCGGAACTTGTTTTGTGCAAAAGCTGAAGAACTGTGAAGAGGAGCAGAAAGCATGTGATATGTTTAAATATGCCAGAGCAATATGCTGACCAGCAAGGTTTGTTTATTAAAATCTTTATGTGGGGTGAAGCTCACTTGAGCGTATGTCAGCTGGTTTATGGAGAGGCCCTGTTTTCAAGATCAGGCTGCAGTCTGTCTTCTTTACTGAGCTGCCGGAGGACATTCTGGAGAATATGTTATCCCAAAAACATCTGTATTATAGAAAATCAACAAAGAAGAGCAACAGCTCCAAATGGAGTTAGTACTTTGAAAGCCTTTTATCTGTCAATAGATTAATCTGCTATTTTTATGTAAGGAGGAAAGGAGAAGTGTAAACTGGTTTAAAAACAGCAGAAACTGGCCTGATCTTTTCTGCCAAGTTATTTTTGCACACTCGGGAGGGAAAAGAGTGGGTTTCTGTTTTGTTCTGTTTTGTTTAGTCCGTGTTTTAAAAAAAATTGCTTAGAGACCTACCTCATTCCAAATCAGAATACTTGGGGGTGACTTTTTTTTCTCTATTTTTTCCCCACTGAAATGCATGCCTCGGA
Source organism: Smutsia gigantea (assembly GCA_032199065.1). Classification (NCBI taxonomy): domain Eukaryota; kingdom Metazoa; phylum Chordata; class Mammalia; order Pholidota; family Manidae; genus Smutsia; species Smutsia gigantea. The sequence continues at coordinate 127,616 of JAVSCE010005014.1, read as the reverse complement.
TGGGAACACGATGCTAAGCGCTTTGCCACTGGACTCTTTATATGCCTTCCTGTTTAAAAACCCTGGAGTGTCACAGGCATACCCAGACATGACAGGTACTAAATTTGTCACCAACGCCTTTTTCGGGATAATAATAATAATAATAACAATAACAAATTGCTCATATATATCAAGTACTTTCTATGGTGAAGTATTTCCCATTCATTATTTCATTTAGTCCTCAAATCTCGATGAGCTCAGTACTGTTATGATCCGGGGTTTTTTTAATTAACTTTTTATTAAAGTGTAACATAGGCACAGACAATTACACAAATTTTAAGTAAGGAACTCCATGCATTTCACACACTGAACACATCACTGCACAGAAGAAGAAACATGACATCTCTGTCCCCTCCTGCACCCACCCAGTCAGTCACACCACCTCAAAGGTCACCACAGCCCCAACCTTGAGTAGCATAAATTAGCTTCATCAAGCTTTGAACTTCGTGTGAGTGGCATTATGCGACATGCACCCTTCTGTATCTGGCTTCTTTCCTTCCACATTATGGTTGTGAGATCCATCTACATCATGTGTATAGTTGTATCGCTGTGTGTAGTTGTATTCCCTAATGGTATCGTGTAGCTGTAGGTTTCTCGTCCCCAGAGCTGCAGAATATTCCATTATGAGACTATGCCACAGTTATTTTTTCAGTTTTACTGTTGATGGGTTTTATGCCCATTTTTAGTTCAATTTTAAAGTTGAAGGTTCAGAATCCTGAGGCTGGAGGTTACCGATGACTTGCCCCAGTTCACGAAGCTAGTAAATGGTGGATCCGGGACTACAGCTCGGGTTGGCCTGACTTCAAAACCCGAGCTGTTAAGCACTGTGCTGTTTCACCTTTCAGAAAAGATAGGTTTGCTTTTCGGATGGGTGGAAAGGTCTTTTGTATAGATGATTTGGGAGGCCCAGAGGAAGAAGATACTGGAGTAATGTGCCGTGAATCCCAATCTGCTCACCTCTGCAGAGCCCTTTGCCTTTGGGTGTGTCTCTTCGCCTGTGGTCCCCTCTAGCACTCGCTCCCTTCTCTGTTACTTTGACCGACTATCCCAACAGCCCCACCAGGTCAGGGTCTCAAGCACTGTGGGACTTGGCTGAGTAGCTGAGACAGGAAACACACCATTGCACCTGAGATTTAGGGAAGATGCTGAGTGTAAGACATGTGCTTAGAGAAGCAGCCACAGAAAAGGTGAAGGCTTCAATGGATACGTAAGCAAAAGAGGGTATGGGGCACATCCGAACTCAGGGGGCATGTGCACATGTGTGTGCACTCTCTCAGTCATGTGCTGGCTCACTGTCCCCCCCTCTCTAATATTTCTCCTACAAATAGTTTACGACGCTATTGCCACATCATTCCTATGGTGAGCATCAACTTGATACATACACTGAACTGGTCCACCGTTAGGATAATTGTATCCTAATTAGCGTTCATATTTCCTACGTGTTTTAGGAGGACAGGAAAAGGAAAGGAAGAAAAATAACATTTCCAAAGAACCATTTTAATGATAAAGGAAATATGAATATTTCTTCTCTTCCTAACAGTTTGCCCTTTTCAGATGAAGGGAAATCCAATGTAGAGGTTCCGTTCAGCCAGTAAAGAGAGAGCATCCTAGGCAACCCTTTTGGGCCCAGCTTTTGACCCTTCTCAGCCTTCGTATTCACAAGCAACTGTGGCCAGAGACACAGGGAGACCAGCCACCCAGGAACGAGGGAACGTCAGGGAACACTTCCTGCACACTGCTAGCTCACTGGTGTTTTTCTGCAGCCACAGAATTGGTCATGATGCATGTCTACCAGATTATTTGGCCAGTTTACAACTGATCATGCAGCAAATGCACAATTATTGTGGGCCAATGAACACTGCTTGTTGAGATGACAGAAATCACTGGATCAGCTGAGATATGGGCCAGTTGTTTTATTTATGTAAATACCACTGGGGTTTCCAGGTGCTACACCAGAAGAAATCCACCTTGATCTGCAGAGTCTTAAGAATTCTTGTCTTCCCTTCTGCACCCTCCCCTGAAGGACAGAAAAAGCTGCTAGTAGCAGCTACCTGTATTTGTTTGGTAGGGCTACTACAACAAGACATCACAGATTGGGTAGCTTACACAACAGAAATGTATTGTCTCATAGTTCTGGAGGCTGGAAATCTGAAATCCACATGTTGGGAGGGTGGCCTTTTTCTGAGGACCACAAGGAAGGATTTGTCCCATGCCCCCTCCTTGGCTTGCCTGTGGCCTTCACATTGCACATGTCTCTGTGTCCACAGGTTCTTACAATGACACACCAGTCGTATTGGATTAGGGCTCACCATAATGGCCTCATTTTAGCTTGATTACCTCTGTTAAGACCCTATCTCCAAAAAAAGGTCACATGGTGAGATACCAAAGGTTAGAACCACAAAATATGGACGGTAGGGGGGACACAACTCAACCCATGACATTGACTCCCACAAACATTTCTTCTTCTCTCCCAACACACATTCAATTCTCCTCTCCCCAGAATCTCTGGGGTCCATACTCTGTATGTCCTGATCAAGCAAATGAGCATATTGAAAAGGACGGGGTGAAGCTGGCAGGACCTCAGCCCCAACTTCTTTGTGGTCTTCTAGCGTCTCATCACCTCAGGAAATGACATTTCGGTCGTGAGGTTCTGCTGAGGTTGAAGGAGCCAGAGGTACCCATCTCCCCACCTACCTTTCGGTTCTGTCTTCTCTCCCCCTTCCCATCCCCGACAGTGTCGCCGCTGGCCACCCTTCCTTCCCTTTGCCAGTGCTACTCCAGCTCCGTTCTCCTCTTTCTTCACCCCATGAGCAATCTTTGAGGATGTCACTCAACTCCTGTCTTCTGTGACAAGGGCTTCTCACTCCATCCTCTGAACTGACAGCGTCTTGTTCCAGTTGTTTCACAGGATGTGGTGAAGGAACGTGATGGGACATTTCCTCCTCCCATCCGCAGTGTCTCAGTAGCCCACAGTGGCTGTTGCTGGCATCCCAGCTCGATGTCTGAGTTTCCTGGGGCCTTGGGTTTTTCTTCCAGGTGTTCTGCCTTGGAAGCCACTGCCAAGCAAGCAGAGATTGAACAGCTTGGTCACGTGAAGCTTGGTCTGTCCCTTCTTTCTGATGGGTACAAGAATCCAGGAGATGTCACCATGGGTAAATGAGAGGACAGAGAAATGGTTTTTGATTGTTATTTTCCTGCATGAAAAACTTTTGCTTTGTTTCCAGTCCTATTTCTCATGGTGTCTTTTCCTACAAATTGACTTTTAATTTCAAGAAACTACTTTATCTCCTCAGAATCTCATAAAAATTGCCCCTGTCCAATTTGAAAGCAGAATTAAATTGCTAGAATCATCCACATGAAAAGAAGAAATATGCTGTTGGGACTGACTTGTAAAGGTATTTAAAAGTATAACATTTGACCTCATTTCTTTAGAAATGTAAAACTTGAGGATTTTCTGAGAGCTTTGAAGCTGTGGATGGATGAGTGGATAGATGTGTGTCCATTAGATTTCAAAACCCTTTGTAACACCTGCCTTCGTTTTTCCAGGTAAAGAAGCAAAAACTTTTTAGCAAAACCTCAGGTGCTCAGAGAGATACACACATTCTTTCAAGATCAAAATCCACTCTTTACAACACTATTTGCTAACAGATCTAATTACTATCCCCCATTAACTGATGAAACTCTGTGAGAAAGAGAAAGAATGTATGTACAAACACCTAACCCCATGCTGGAGACAGAATTGTCATTACATGTCAGATTAGGCAAAGCTTAATCTGTATTGAAAGGTCAAAGGCAAAGATGGAAATACAAGATGTACTTCCTAATCTAATTAAATTCCGTTCACTAAACAGCCTGGGTTTTCATACCAAAATATAAATGTGCCTTGCTTCAGTTAATAGATACGATGCAAAAAAGATACAGATTCTAAATATTTTGATGCGTACCTTTGTCATTCCCTTATGCAATAAAAATTGAGTACTCATTATATGCGGGCAATGGAATTAACCTGCAGTCGTTTGATGGAGGACACAGTAATGTTCAGACAGTTACAGTATAATGTATAGGAAATGTAGGCATAACACTTGGCCCGGTCTTGGAGAATATTAAAGTCTTGAAAGGAACCTAGGCTGAGTGCTATCTAAACTGAGGCCTGAAGTTCGTCAAAGGGATTGCAATAATCTAGAAGTGAGCAGAGCATTGGGAAGATGGAGAAATGTAGTCAAATTAGAGAGATGTTAGGAGGAAGGATCTATAGAACTTGATAACAGCTGTTTCCTTTGTGTCTTATAGGTCATGGTACTGAATAGGGAAGAGGAACAGATGCAAAGGTGATTTGTTTTACAAAGCAAATAACAATACACTAATACATCTGCTTTGTGAATCTCTATTTTCATACATAGCAGGCTTGTTTACAACTGAGTAAATATCTGTTGCACAGCAGCTTTGACTCAACGGAATCTTCTTACACCACTACATTTCTTCCACTGTCTCATTCAGATAGCCTAGCTGCTAGGGCAGATGCTGGGATTCAGAGTGAAATTCTTCCACCTTTAGTCCTTATAAGCAGGAATCAGAGCGCTTTTAGGCTTCTGGCGATGAACAGGTGAGCTGAAGGTGAGCAAACACTGATCTATTCCTCCTGGATGAGTTGTCATTGATGTCGCAACCTCTATCGGGCGGATATTGGTGATTTTCCAAATGAATAATGCCCCTGCTTTTGAGTTTACAATGTAGTAGACAGAGTCTGATAGTGACGTAATACGGGCATGGACAAACTCCCGTGAGCACAGAGTGGAGGGCATGAGCACCTAGCCCGGGGCTGGGGGATGGCAAGGCGGGAGCTTTCATACAGGAGGCAGCAGTGAGGCCGGACCCAGAGGAACTGATAGGAGGTGCTCGGCAACAAGAGGGCAGGAGTGAGTCCCAGGGAATAAAAGCATCATGAACAAAAAGTCGGAGTGTGAAAGTAAAGTGAAGGTTTGGGGGACAGTGAATAGACCACAGGATACAGCCAGAGTATGCAGACGATGAGAGACCACCTGAAGGAAAGAGGAGATGAAGAGCCGTGAGTGCCAGAGAAAGGAATCGGAACTGTATGCCCACGATGGAGGTGTGAGCAATCGTCACGTGAGGAGTGAGGAGACCAGACCTGCTTCTCAGCAGCAGTGTGCCCATGGTAGACTGGAGGCAAGAGAGAGGAGTGTCAGGGACATCCGCTCACAGACTCTCAGATAACTGAGATTTGAGGAGGATCTGAACCAAGACCTTGCTAGTGGCCATAAAGAGAAGGAACAAAGTCAACAGACATTTCTGCAAAAGAATCTAGAAAAGTCGATGACCAACACGTTATCAGCTCTGAAAGAGAGATGGGATCTGGGGCTTCTGTCTCAGTCCATTTAGGCTGCAGTACCAAAATACTGTAGACTAGGGGGCTTAAAAACAACGGAAATACATTTCTCACAGTTCTGGAAGGTGGGAAGTTCAAAGTGAAGGTGCCAGCAGATGAGGTGTCTGGTGAGAGCCTGCTTCCTGGTTTATAACATCACGTAGCAGAAGCAGGGACGAGGCTCTCTGGAGTCCCTTTTATAAGGTCACTAATCTCATTCATAAGGGTTCCACCCTGATGACCTCACAACCTCCCAGAGACCCTCACCTCCAAATGCCATCACATCAGGATTAGGTTTCAACAAAAAAATTTTGGCAGGACACAAACATTCAGTCTTTAGCAGTTTCTAACTTGGACGTTGTGTCATTAAGAGAGAGAGAGAATTCAGGAATAGGGGAAAGTGGTGGTGGGAAGGATTGTGTGCACTAGAAAGCAGGGCTTCTTATGTGTCTGATTCTTACCCCTGCTTTTGTCCTCTCCATCTCTCGGGGTGCTTTTACCATGAACAGGAGGAAACTTCTGTTAGCAGTGCAGCCCCAGGGGGGACAGCAGAGGGTGCAGGGTGGTAAAGATCCTGCAATCAGGAAGAAAAAGTAATCAGAGTAAGGAATGAAGGGGAGGAGGAGATTTTTCTAGGATTTGAAGAGTAAAGTGTCTCTAAATAATTGGGGGTGGGGGAGGGGAGGAGGTTGAGATAAAAAATCAAGAGAAAAACCAATTGCTGTGAATTCCATGCTTGGATTCCCTTTTTGATGGTCTTTGAAAATATAAACATAGGATTTGAGTTATTTTTAAGTTCCTTTGGAAGCTTGGCAGTTTCTTGAAATTGAGCATTACCTTCCAGACTGGACCACATGAGTCTCTGGTTCCTCTGGGTTACACTCTGTTAGAGTTGCTTTTCGAATGAGAAATGACAAATCTTCCTCTGTGGAAGAGGTGGAATGCCTGTCTTCTGCACATAGGAGCTAAGGGATGCTTTCGGAGGAAGAGGGTGACGAGCAGGAGTTGATGGTAGAACACTGGGTCACACCAGCAGAAAGAGAACACAAGGAAAGAGAAGCAAAGGAGATGTCGAAAGAGGAGTCACGAAGTGTCAGGAAAATGGTGTGAGCACAAGGTCCCTGAGGTCTAGCAAGAAGGCGTTTGGGGAAAGAATACCAGAGTATCAGGGCCAGGAGAGATTGCTGAATTTTGCACCTTGGAAACCAATGATGGCCTCTTCCTCACCCATTACTACGGAGTGATGGGGACCATCGTTAGCAGACAAATAGATAATGAGAAGTATAAATGGAAAACAACAAAGACTTCATGGTTTAAAAAAGTAATGATGTGCAAAAAGTATTTACGTACAAGGGCTATTTATAATAAAAACATAATAAACATGTTATGAAATTCCCAACAACCTGAAAGACCAATACAAGGTGTTGGCTAATGAAGAAGTGCATTGTAAAAGTATATTTAATAACATGGGCGAATGTTCACAGTTGAAGTGAATAAAGCAAGATACAAAAGACATTTAGAGTATGAGCTCAATTTTGGTATATATTAATATATGCATAAGGTGATATACAGTGATTTGTTATTAGTGCTATATTTGGTTAATAAACTTACAGGTGAATTTTATTTTCTTCTTCATATTATTCTGCATTTTTCTAAGTTTCTGAGTTCCTTTGGAGGCCAGAGAATGTACTGTTTTTTTTACTTAGGGAAAAATCCCAGGAGGTTATATTTTATTATCTTAGTGATACTATTTGATGCTGTGGAAAGAGGAGGATGAGAGAGCAGCTTGGTGGATCGGCAGGACAGAGGAGATATGTTTGGGGATGAGGAAGACTTGGGCAAGACCCGGAAGAGAGGAAGGGATCAGAAATCAATGAGAAAGAGGAAAAGTAAGAGAAATACAATGAAGCCCAGTGCAAAGGGATTCACCCAAGAAAGAGTAGGTGCAGCCCTTCCCTCTGGAGCAGAGAACGCTGAAGAGCAGATGGCAACAATATAAGCCATTCGGAGGCCATGGTTAGGGAAGGGGAGGCAGTTGGTGTCGGTTGGCTTCCATTTTTATTATGAAACAAGAAGAGAACGAATGAGGGACTCGAGGGCAGAACTTGGGTCTAGGGAAGAGTAACAAAGATGTGAAGCAGGTGCTTGGGAGGCAGAGATTCTGATGAGTTGCCAGCTTGGGAACCACAGAGGCCTGAAATCCTCACTTTTTCTGGGGCCCATGATATGTGGGGTGGATGCCTGTGGTTTTGCCTGGCTAGCACCAGCCTCATTCCTCTGGGCACTGCACTCTCCTCCTGGGATCCCTGCTCACCCCACCCACGGGGAGTGGCCCTGTTTCACACCTCACCCCCAACCCACAGTAGACGGGCTCAGACACGGGTGCCTGATCCAAGCTGGGCCAAATGGGGCCCCTCCCTTGCTGGAATTTTTCTTCGAACCAGAGACACATCATCATTTCAGTCCCTCTGCCCTGACTGAAGCTATAATTCCAGCATCTCCAGCTTTAGAGTAGATAAGCATGAATTAGACTAGAAGTCTCTTTTTGAAATTCAGCTTCCCAGGCCACTTCCTTAGACCCCGTGATCCAGCAGATTCCAAGTAGCTTACAGGCCTGATGACGACCCTATTACGTATCAGACTCGGGCACTACTCGGGGCCAGTGTGTGTGCCGCGTGAGGAAGGTAGACTGCAGCAAGGGAGCAGATGACGCAGAGAAGAGAAGGAAATCAGTGCTGGTGGCATCTCAGGTCCTGCCTCCAGCTGTGTCCTGATCCTTGGATCCACATCCCTGACCCTTATTACAATGACCCCCTCTCTGGGCAAGCCAGTCCAAACTGTAGTCTCGCTGCCTGAAATCACATGGTTCTACCAAGTGCAGAATTCCTAAGCCGTTTTTCCCTGGACTGCTTAAGAGATAGTAGGGGGCTTGTGCACAACTCTACCTTGAAACACTTGCGTGCACACACAAAAATACAATGTGTACCATATGAAAAAGCATATTTGTGATGCTGATGAGAAAAGGTAGGAAAAAAATAAAGAAATAAAGAAGATGATGTACTAGCACGAGGATGACCTTAACCTGGGCTGTTTTGGCTGCGGTGGGCATGAACCTCAGCCCACAAAGGCTCACTGTAGCCCCCTTGCTGCCTGGGGCCATGAACCTCAGTTGCCTCCAATGCTGGAGACCCCTCTTCCCTGGCGGAGCAGCTGTGTGGAGAGAGATCTTGTACGAGGGGCTGGCACCCAGGCCTTGGGACCCTCTGCCTGCACGGATTGTGCAGTAAGGCAGCTGCTGGCTCTCAGGTCACTGGACAAGCTTCACCACTGTCCACAGGCACTCCCCGCTCCACTGGCTCTCCTTGCCTATCTGCACACAGATGGCTAAAGGGCACGGGTCCCCTGGTCTGGCTCATGTCACACAGGCCCCATGAGGCCACCAGCCTGGTCACACTCTGGAAGTAGGACACAGCAGCTCTCTCCATATGATCATCACTTACCCACTGTCTACTCCTTTCTTAACTCCAGGGAAAACCTTACCTAGGTTTGTGGGTAATGATGGGTGTAGAGAACCAGCCTCACAGGAGCTCCTGACATTTTCCCCTAAAGGTGTAGTCCTTCGAAAGGTGTAAGACAGCCAAAAGTGCCCAGGCCATTTGCTTCCATCCTACCACGTGCTTCCCCTGAGGCAAGGAGCATTACAGGCCTGGCTGCTTTCGAGGAGGGAGGGGCTGGCAAAGAATGATGAGCTGGGCGAGGGAGGGGACAGGACATAGGTTAAACCTGCAAAAACGTTATCCTGACAGCAGACAACAGGCAGGCTCGCCATTCCTGCCTGCACGCTAAAGTACATATGCATTATTAATTCGCCGGGACACTTTTACCCTTCCCAGCCTGTATGCCCAGCTTCTCCACACCCCCCACTTTCTGTGCAGAGCACACCAGTTTCCTCCAGCCCCAAATCTGAGCAGCTGTCACTTCCTCTATAGGCAGAAAAGGACAGGCCAGTCCCTCAAAGGACTGACCTATACCTAAAGGTAGTGTATTAGGCTCTTCAGTAACTGGAGGGCCAATAAATTTATGAAAATCATGAATCAGTTCATCTGCTACTTAGACGGATTAATAGCTAATTAACATGAAGATGGGGACTGACCCTCCTATTCATCTCCAGTGTCTCCTCAGCACCCACTGCAGCCCCGGGCTCCCCCCGGGCACCAGGGCGGAAATAGAACGCACGGTGCCCATCTGCTGTGGCTTCCAGGCAGAGCCCGGGCGGCGGAGGGGGGGGGCAGAGCTGTCTGTGGACTAAATGCAACCTCCTCTTAGTGTTGGGGCTTCCTCTGGGGGCCCATGCATGCATTTTTTAAACTTTTTATTACAGAAATAGTCAAGCATGGAAATACAGATAATAGCACAATGAATTCGACTTATACATCTGCCACCTTCAAAAATCATCATATCCAGGGCAAATCTTATTTCATCTATGCCCCCACTTCCTGGATTATTTTCAAGCAAATCCAAGACATCATATTAATTCATCTATAATTATTCAGGACGCACCTCTAAAAGACGAGGACTTTTAGAAAACATATCCACAATACTATTATCACATTTAAAACAAAAACTAACTATAATTCCTCAATGCCATTAAATTTCCTCACAAATCTGGTAGTTTTCACCAGTTTGTTCAAAGCGGGATCCAAACAAAGAGCAGACAGTGCCATTGGTTGACATGCCCCTCATACTAACACTCTTCAAATGCATAGGTTTCCCCTCTATCATTGCTCATGCCTTGCAATTTTTCATTGAATTAACCGTGTCGTTTGTCCTTAGCATTTGACACAGTTTCAACTTTGCTGACTGCTACCCTGCATTACTGGTTAGTGGGTGTGTGCGTGTACATGTGTGTGTCTGTGTGCTCACAAGTGTTATGTCTCCTATTTCTGTGGAAGTTAACTCCTAACTAAGAGGCTTACTTCACATGTTTTTGTTCTGGCAAGAATTGCAAAAGCGGTGGGTGGTGTGTACTTCCATACATAGTCCACTTGCCTCTCTTTTTGTGATGTTTTCAGCCATTAGCAGTGGTTCTCCGCCAGGATGACTTTGCCTTCCCTCCCAGGGAATATTTGGCAATGTCTGGAGACATTTCTGGCTGTCACAGCGCGGGGAGGGGATGCCACCACAGCGCACAGGACAGCCCCTCACCACAAAGACTTAGCTGGCCCCGAATGGCAATTGTGCAAAGCTGAGAAACCTTGGCCTGGATCCATCTATTCACTCGGGGTTGTACAGTGTTATATTCTAATTCCAATGTCCATTTTTTATTTATCAGCTTGGCTACTTGTGTACAAAAAAGCTTCCTAGTCAAATTTCTGGCTTCCCTGAGGTTGACTCACAGAGTAGGTATAAGCCAATGCTTGATTCTTCTAGTTACCGGTTTTCAAAATGAGAGGTAGTTCCCTAGACTCCTCCAAAGCTGGCCAAGTAAGATTTTCTCTTATAAGAAGCATTTGTGAATTCCAGTGTGTAAAGGCATGGGACATGTTCCAACCACAGCTGCCATTATCTTTACTGATTGCCAAATCCTCCCTTCTCTGGGCAAGAGGAGCTTATTCAGGATGGTTCCTGAGTCTTTCTGACACACCCTGGAGTCTCTAAAAGTTTGCTTGTATTTCAGGATGACAAGAGACTCTAGCCCCATCCTGTATGTTCACACTCCTGGCCTGGAATCAGCAGCCACTTCTCCAAGGAGCCTTGGTTCCTTTCAGTGATATTTAGGAATCCCCATCTGGGTCCCAGAGGGCCTCATGCATTTGAAGACATAAATAGCCCTCATAATACTATATTTTTCTCTAAGGATGGAATTTTCTGAGCTATATTTTACACATAGAAAAACTTAGACTGAAAAGAGCAGTTTTATCCCAACTCAAAGCACATGGAAATTTTTGAAAGTGGGCAAAACACACCCACAGCTATCTCCAGATTCTCTGTTAGTCAGTAGGCCTGGGAATGAAACAGACTGTTTCAAAAGCCCAAAAATAGAGTGAAAGAACAAAATAGGCTGGATCTTAGAGACCAAGAAGGCCTGGTCGGAAGCCTCGGGCCTCTGGTCTGTCCAAGGCTAGGACCTTCCCAGGCCCCTTCTCCCTGGCTGCAGCATCACAGATGGACAACGGGGCTTCCTACAGGCAGAGGCTGCAGAGGACCCCCGGCGGTGCCATGTGGAACACTCTACCAAGAGGTTGGGGAGATGAAAGGATCTTCTCTAATACTGCAAACAAGTGCATCATTTATACTGAAAAACAGAATATGGGATAGCATGCAAGATTTACCATTTACATTTAGAATATATGACTTCGAGGAAGTTTCAGCTTCTGCAGGTCCCTGTGAACTTTTCAGACCCCTTGAATGCAGAGTCCTGGGCCTCTAGCATCAGGGTATTTTTGGGGCAAAGTAGAAGAAGCATTGTGAGGCAATTCTGAACCCATTCTGCTCCAAATGGGGGGAGTCTCTTCCTTGACTATATATTCATGTAGCTTAGATTACATCAAAAAGTCAGAATATATGTCATTCGTTTAAAGTCAAGGATTCTTTTATATAGGGAATCACTAGCCCCTAATTTCCCCCTCTTAAAGAGTTTAATATATTGGAGCTACCTGTCTTGGGTATAAATTGAAGCATGTCAGATTGAGAACAGCCCTAAATCCTTTCTGAAACCATTATATACATACATACATGATAATCATATAGCAACATGTATATAACAATTATATATATGATAATCATATGATATATATGTGATTTGGAAACACACCTCCTGTCTGCCCCTATAAAAAGTGAAAAAAAAATTTTTTTTTTAGCCCTGCAGCTGCCTCTGAGTAAGCTCAATAAAAAACTCCACTGCCCAAGTGATGAAATCAGATTCGCATGCTCCAGCTCCGACGTTCTGTGCTGAGGGAATTGGAAGGAGCTGATAGCACTGGAGTTTGGGCTATTTTGCATTTCTCAGTGACATCCTCTAATGAGCTGACAACACAGAACACCATGCTGCTGTCCTGGAGAAATGAAAACAATACAGTGGTCATTTCACATCCTATCATCCTAGTGACAGTCCAGGATACCTTCCCCTGGCCTTTAATTAAACTACGTGGGACCAGCATGAGGCATTGAGGGCAAGAGCCTCAGGAGGGGAAGCAACCCAAGAGGGTGGAAAGAAGGAGAAGGCATCTCAAAGAAAACACATTTAAGACAGAGCGGTCAAGGGCAACTGGCCTTGGTATTCCTTGAAACTTTCACTCTTAGGAATTGTCAGCTGCAGTGCCTGGTTAACTCTCTCCGTTAGAGCCAATGAATGGTTCCACCAAAGAGATCCAGTTCTATTCCACGGCTCGATCACCACAGCAGTGCAAATTATAGGGTGATGTTCCCAGGGCAGGACCTCAGCCTGTGTGCACCACACAGCCGGACCAGTTATTACAATATTGAAATACTGCACATGGGTTGACACAAAACCACTCCCAGGTCTTTCTCCCACCTACTGCCTCAGCTGCTCCCACCTTTGCCCAAACCCCCTAGCCCATCCCTACAACTCACAACTTTACTAAATGGGCTAAGGCTGGGCATGGGAGAATCCCTCCTACACCCTGATTCGGCACAGTAGACGACTTCCACTCTCTTGACCAAGGTCCAGGCCAGACCCATTACTACGTAGTTTCCGTATTTGATTAGACATGTCCACAAGACTGCCCAGCACTGTGGAGCCTGCCAATGGCCCACGGGGACAGGCCACCCTCTGCAGACCTGTGTCCACTGTCTGCTCCTGGGGCCTGTGGCCTACACAGCGCACCCCACTGACCCCAGTGAAAGAACAAAAGACAGGAAAGGGCTGCGAGCACCCTGGCTCTCAGGCGGTGCTCACATGCGTGGCGGGCTTGTCGTGAGGATTTTTTTACTGCCCTTTTCTTGTCGCCAACCCTCTTAAAGCTTCCTAACTGAATCACGATGAAGCTCTTTAAGCTGATCTCCAGCCTTTGTTGTTGATGATTTCCGTCCTCTGGGGCCTTTTCCTCCCCTGCTGGTCGGGCTTCCCTGCAGTCTCCCCTTCACTTGTGCCCATTCTCAGATACCCACAGTGGTCATCACTGATTAGGTAGGCCATGGGCCGGGAGGAAGAAACACAATTAAAAGAAAGAAATAGCCATTTAGGTATTGCCAAAGGGAGAGTTCGGGTCAGGAACGATACGGAGTTTCATGAGCCACGTTCCCCAGGGAGAGGCCCTGAGGAGGAAGAGCCGGCACACCCCTAAAGGGTCACCTGTCATATCCAGCATGTGGCAAAGGGGAAAGGGAGGCCAAGGGGCCAGCACCCTCCAGGACCAACACTTGAACTTGGGCTTGAGCTTGCCTGGTAAGGAGGGGAAAACGCCCCTTGAAAGCAAGCCGTTCATCACAGGTAGCTACTCCTCTGCTTTGGGCTAATCATCAGTTTTTCCTTCTTAATGAGAAACACGAATGACCAGGTTCAGCAGAGCCGTTCCACCCTTCCATCCTCCCTGCCACTTCCTCATACTCCTTCATCATCAGAATTTTCTCATCCCACCGAAGAAACCGCAAACAGGGAGCATCAGGGGACACTGGGCTGCCCACCTGGCAAGCCAACAGTCTCACTCTGCACATCAGTCTCGGGGGGCAGCCAGCTTCCAGCCAGGGAGGAAGGGCTGCCGGCCAAAGTGGACACCCAGGCGGTCTCAGGGGAACGAGAATGCGCTTAGGAATCATCCCCACTCTGCTCCAAGGTTTAGCTTCTCCAATCCAAGGCTGAGCACCTCCCATGTGCCAGAACCTGCAAGAACAGCAGAAACTTCCTCTCAGGAAAGGCTTGTTGATTGGCTATAAGATGGCAAATATTAGCTTATCTGTAAAACAGTTGACAGTAAAAACTCCCTCTTGGTGACAGGCACAGTGCTATGTGTTCACCACATCTAGTTCCTCTCTCTCTGGGCACACAGCTGAACGTTTCCCAGCACGGCCTGCCGTGCTCACATGGATGAGCTCTGACTAATGGAACGTGGACCCTGCTTCCAGGCCCAGCCTCTGAAACCTTTCCCACAACCTTCCCTGCACTGTCTCTTCCTCCTTGGCCAGCTGGATGCAAAACCCAGCAGGGGATTCCGAGGTCCTTCAGGAAGAGAGCCACTAGATGGAAGGATTCTGGGACCCTAAGAAACTACATAAGACAGAGCCCCCAGCCCAATACACACAAACACGCACATATACACACACCGACGCCACACTGGACTGGGATATAAACAAAAAATAATCTTATTGGGCTAACCCACTGAGATTTCAGAGTTTTTTGTCACAGCCGCTAGTGCTATTCTCTTTAACATAGATTTCATCAGCAGGCAGATGAGGTAAGACATCTGAGTACCTAGTTCTGGGCCTGACAAGCAGTAGGTGCCTGGCACTGGCCAGAAATAGTAGGCGCTCAGTAGCTGAGGGTCAGGAGACACGAAGCCAGCTGCTTTTCTTCAAGTCCCTTGAGACAGAACCTTTGCCGACACGAGCCTTCGTTGCTGATGAGAGGGAAGATGCTCCCAAATGGAGAGCCAATGACAACACAGAGACACATCTATAGGAAAAGCTGCTGGAGAAAAAGGCAGATGGCGACAATGTCAGGCGGCACTGTCACTGTATACCTTGCTATCTGACTTCGTCCTGACTGGTAAATAGTCTGGAGCTGCCAGCTTCTTGCAGCCCCAGCTGCTCTTCGGGTCCCCCCTCTCTCACATGGTCTGTTGGGGGTCCTTTTGTTCTGGCTATTACCTACCGCCATCATTCCATCCCGGCTTTCCTGGCTGCTAGATCCACGCACCCTGACTCATTCATAACGTACTTACTATATGCACGGCACCGCATCAAACACTTACCAAGGCGGGGAGGGTGGGAGTGGGCAGCCCTAGTATAAAGCAACAAGGGGGTACAGTGTCTACAGCAAATGTGAGAACAATGACAAAACTAAGTGTCAACCTGCTTTTTATTATCACCCTGTGAAGGCAATCCTAAATAAAGCCAGGAATGAAAAATCCTCCCTGTCCAGACAATCCCCCCAATGCACACACCCTCCCCTGTAACACCACTGGCTGAAGATCCAGTGTCACATACAACATGGTCCCTGCCTTCATGCTGCCTGGCGGTCCAGCAGAGGGAACAACAGCTGAATGAGTGAGTAGTGTGGGGAGCAGTCAAAGAAATATCACTGGAGCTTAATTCACAGGACCAGATCTAGGATACCACAGATGGGGAGGAGGGAACACCAAGCACCAGGACCAGAGGCATGCAGTCACAGGATGTCACCAGGTGACGACAAATGGTTTCCTGTGGCTGGAAGTAAAGGCACGCCTGGGCAAACAGTTACCTATCAGGTCGGCAGAAGTCAGTTCCAGAAGAGCAGTGAGAAATTAGCAGAGCATTAGTTCTCTTTTTTATACCTGTATTGAGATATAATTCTAATAACACACAACTCACCCGCCAAAAGTGTACAAGTCAGCGGCTTGTCATATGTCCACAGAGTTCTGCATCCACCACCAGCATTAATCTGGGGCTTTTTGATCACCCCCAGAAGAAACCCTGTGCCCCTTAGCTATCACTCCCTAATGCTCTTAGGTGTATCCCTAGAAGGAGCAATGGGTTTTTAAACAGGAAAGTGAAAAATTAGATTCCGTTTTTAAAAGATCCCTCGCTGACCTACCACTGCCTATGGGCTGACACTGACACACACACACACACACACACACACACACACACACACACACACACACCCCACCCCCCCATCAACCTCATGAGTAAGTGTGAGACCCTGCCTTCAGCCCCACAGGCCTTACTCCTCACAATCTGCCGCCACTCAAAGGCTTGCACCTGGACGCCAGGCCCTGCGTTCTAGCTTCATAAGAAATACCTGAGGGGGAGCTTAGCAGAGATGAACTTAGCAAGTTCTCACCTTTGGGTTCTGCTTTCCGTGGCTGGATTTGGTGAACCTGCCCTCCAAGATTTTCCACCTCTTGGCCTATTCATTACCTCTAATGGTTAAGTCCCTCCCTGTCCAAATACTCCTTCCTTACTTCTCTACCATGTCAAACCCATACCACTCTCCCTTGCCCAAGAAAAGCAGAGCCTCATGGTCATTGAGAACAACAGCAGTGACCCACTATAGGACAAATGAAAGTCCCTCTGCCCAGAATCCTCCCCTGACCCTAAACTGCTTGATGATGTAGCTGGCCTACTTGTAGGCTACTGCTTCTGCAGGTGGCGATGAGCCATGATGGTCAGCATCACTATATAAAGAGGTCTGCCTGCAGGCAGAGATGGAGACAGTTTGTGAACACCCCGGAGGCAGGCGTGATTCCAGCACTCAAAGGCTTGCACCTGCACGCCAGCCAGGCCCTGCTTTCTAGCTCCATAAGAAATACCATGGGAATAAAGCTTGCTATAAACCCTTTTACTCCTAACATTCCATTGTTGTTATTTGGCTTCACTGAATCCAGCCAGAGTGAACTTGCCCGGGGGCCAATACCCCTCAGGTGGGCCAGTTGGCATAGTTGGCAGATTCACTGCAGACACGAGAGAGGCACTTCAGCAGGCTGTCCCTGTGGATGGGGAGATACTCGGGCATCCCCCAATGGGCACGTGGTCTGAGGTGGCTTGCCTCCTAGAGGATTGGGCCCCTCCCCAGGACTGGTAGCGGAGATGGAGGTGACACCTGAGGCAGTAGAAGAGGCCCTCTGCAAAACAGGGAATTCCTTAAAGAAACAGAGTGCCT
This sequence comes from Smutsia gigantea, assembly GCA_032199065.1. Classification (NCBI taxonomy): domain Eukaryota; kingdom Metazoa; phylum Chordata; class Mammalia; order Pholidota; family Manidae; genus Smutsia; species Smutsia gigantea. The sequence continues at coordinate 110,373 of JAVSCE010005014.1, read as the reverse complement.
GCATGGTAGCGGGAACCATGGGTTGGCTATTCCTCATGTTAGGAAGAGGCATAAAGGAGAAGAATATGCTCCTGCGAGAAGCACAAGAAAAGGTAAAGGTCATGAAGGAAGAAAAAAATTCACTGATGATCGAGAAGGCACAGTCATGCAGTGCTATGGGCACAGGAAAGGATGTAATGGTGACACGAGAAGAGACAGCACAAGAATGAAGGCTGCAAGGTGCTGTGGAGGAAGCGAAATGTTGTTTAAGAATGAGATGGCATGGCTGTGAGGCACTGTGGAAGAGGTGAATGCCATGAAGGAGGACATGACCTTTGGGAAGCACGGAACAGACAGCGCGAGAATGGGAGCCACGAGGCCCTGTGGAGGAGGTTAGGGCCACGAAGGAGAAGGATGTACCCCTGCGAGAAGCCTGAGAACGTGAGAACATGAGCTTCGAGCTACTGAGGAAAGGGTAAGAGGACAAGGTGGAAGACTGAGGTAGCCTTGCTATGAGGCGCTGTGGAAAAGGTAAAGGGGGTAGCAGAGGAGGCACTCGGTGGCATGAGGAAGCTGCCGGCAGCCCCAGCAAAGGTGGAGGAGCCAGGGGAGAACAAGGACGCAGAGGCAGTGGTGGAGGCACCAACCCCTCCCCTGTTGAGATTCTGCCCGGTTGTAATCAAGAAAATAAAGGTGTAGCAACCACGGGCTTCTCTGGGAGAGGTGCGGCCCCCTCCTCAGGTTGAAGAACACTCTATGCTCCACCCCTGTTCACAAGTGTAGCTGGTGGATTTGAGCTCTCAGTTTCAGCAGAAGCCCTCAGAGCCTATGTCAGCCTGGCTCCTGCGCCTTTGGGATGTAGAGGTGGATGAGATCATTCTGGCTGGATCAGAGATGGGAAAGCTGGCTTCCCTGACAACTCATCCTGCCTTGTGGCAGGGACTGCAGAATGAACACCAGACCCTAGGGAATCACTCACTTCTCAAATGGGTAATGGCTGCACTTGGCACTGTATGGCCCGATCAGGGTGACTTGCCATATTTCCCCGCTAGGGGGAAGATGTATACTGAGTTATACTGAGGTGTTATGGGAGTTAGGCATTAAAAAAAAAAATGCCATTTATAACCCAGGAAATTATGGCCTGGATGAGGAGCTGTTTGTGGCAGGGATAAGTGATACAGTGTGGGAGATGGCTTCCTCATCTCTCTTTGGGCCCTTAGGGTCCATTCTTGCCCCTCACTGAGGGCAGCCCATGAAGGCAGTCCCCCATACTGTGGCAGATTTGTGGGAGGCAGAAGCAATACGGGAATGGAAGGGAGTGTGGTCTGCCACCGAGAGGAAGGGCTTAAAGGGCCCTGTGAAGGTTATAAGGACCTAGATACGAGTTAACTTAATAGGGGGAGGAGCAGAGAGAAATTGGGTGGGAAGTCAAATAAAATCTTACTGGAGCTGTGGCAACAACTGAAGCTGGAGTGGCAGTTTCAGCCTCTGAGGACCAAGAGGTGGAGGCCAGAGACAGAGCCACACGCCCAGCCTGTGTGTGTGCAAGACTTCCTGCTAGAGAGTGAGCCAACCTCACCTGAACCTGCACAGGAAGACAACTGGGTGATACAGTTTGACTGAGGGGAGCATCGAGGCACCTGCCTTGGGACACAAGGTCAGGACCAGAGGCCACATGTTGAAATATCAATTCATTGGTCCCCAGTGAATGTACAATGTGCCCTGGCTCTGGTAGACACTGGAGCTGAATGCTCACTGATTTATGGCAACCCTGAGTGGTTTCCCAGGACACTCGCAGTTATAGATGGATATGAGGGTAAGGCGAGCAGAGTGAAATAAGCCCAAATACCACTGGAAATAGGGCATCTACCCCCAGAGGAGTATACTGTGCCTCTCTCTCCCGTCCATGAATATATTTTGGAGATAGATATCCTTCAGGGTCTATGGTTACAGACCACTGCAGGTGAGTTCAGACTAAGCATACATGTGGTGAAGGCAATTCTGAGCGGACATGCTAAGCACCCACCTGTAGCTTTGCCTGTACCTCAATTGGTGACTAATACCAAGCAAAACAAATTGCCTGGAGGGCATAAAGAAATTGGAGAAACCTCCAGGAACTGTAGAAGGTGGGTATTATAAAGCCCACCCATAGCCCTTTTAATTCCTTGGTGTGGTCAGTAAAAAAAAGCCAGATGGCTCCTGGCATATGACTGTGGATTACAGAGAACTGAATAAAGTCATACCCCCATGCATGCTGCCATCCCCTGTATTGCAGACCTGATGGGTACCCTCCATCATGAACTAGGGACATATCATTATGTTGTAAGTCTTGTTAATGCCTTCTTTTCCATTGAAATAGAACAGGAAAGTCAGGAACAGTTTGCCTTCATGTGGGAAAGACAACAATGGATTTTCATTGTCCTTCCACAGGGGTACTTACACAGTCCAAACATCTGTCACAGACTTGTAACTCAGGATTTAGCAAAATGGGAGAAACCGCCGACAGTGCAGCTGTACCATTATGTTGATGATACCATGCTTACTTCTGATTCTTTTAAAGACCTAGAAGGTGTAGCACCTAGATGCTGCACTATCTACAGGAGGAAGGATGGGCTGTGAGCTGCACCAAGGTTCATGGACATGGTTTGTCAGTCAAGTTTTTGGGGGTTGTCTGGTCAGGTAAGACCAAAGTTATCCCAGAAGCAGTCACAGGTAAAGTCCAGGCCTTCCCTAACCCTACTACTGTGGCATTATTACAAGAGGTTTTGGGTCTTTGAGACTACCAGAGAGTGTTTATCTTGCACTTGGCACAAATTCTGAAGCTCTTTAATCATTTGGTATGAAAGGACATCAGGTGGGACTGAAATGAGACATGTATGTCTGCTTTTAGCACTGCAAAACAGGCAGTCAAGGCTGTGCAGGCCTGAGTGTGATAGACTGTGCAAGGCCCTGTGAGCTGGATGTTAATGTGACCAAAGATGGCTATGGCTGACATCTCTGTCAGTGGCTTGGGTGAACTCACCAACCTATTGATTCTGGTCACAACTCTGGAAAGGAGCAGAGGTATAGTATACCTTAATAGAGAAACAATTGGCTGCCATGTTCCACACCTTGCTGGCTACAGAAGCCATCACCAGAACAGCCCCAGTAAGGTAATAACCACCTATCCTATAGCAGGGTGGGTATGAAGCTGGACTCAAAGCCATGGAGAGGTGTGGCCCAGATGCCTGCACTGGCCAAGAAGGGTGCATATCTACACCAACGGAGCACCCTCTCTACTACCCCTTGAGTGAAGAACTCCACCGCTTACTGGGGCCAATGACTTATACCAGTGAAAGGCAGGAAGAATTTGCTTTAGAGCCATTAGTAACAGAGAGTCCTTATTGGGAGTCCCCATACCAGAATATGCATGGTACACAGATGACTCCACCCACGAGCAGCCTCTGAAATGGAGGGCCATAGCTTTCCACCCTAAGACTAAGACAATATGGATCGAAGATGGTGAGGGGAAGAGCAGTCAATGGGCAGAGTGCAGGTAGTGTGGCTTGTGACCAGCCAGAAGCCCTCTCCTATAGTTGTCTGCAATGACAGCTGGGCCATCTATCAAGGCTTGACTCTGTGGCTACCAACATGGTACCATGCCAACAGTTGGTTGGTCACTGATCCCTCTCAAGGCAAGAGTTGTGGCGAGACTTACGGGTCTCTGGTCAAACTAAAACAGTTATACTATGTCATGTGATGGACACAGCTACTAGACTTCTGGTTGCTTTTCCTGTGCATTGTGCAGACCAGCAGATGACCAAAAGAGGCCTGTGTCTCTTTGCAGCCTATGGTCAACCACAGGTAACTGAGAGTAATCAAGGCACCCATTTTATTGGACATGCACTACAAGAACGGGTGTAACAATTAGAGATAATGGAAGTTTCACATACCATATAATCCTACCAGGGCAAGCATGATAGGGAGGTACAATGGTTTGTTAAAATCTGGCCTGAGGTCAAACACCAATAGTCTATGGTGAAGGCCAGTCTATTTATGGACAGTGGTGTGAAATTTGAATGAAAAGTCCCAGAAAGGGACATTGAGCCCCACAGACCTGCTAACACACATTGCAGCCTCCCCTATACAGATGTAATTACAAACCAAGGAGAAATTGTTGAAGCCAGGGTTTGACCACCAGAATAGTACCTTGTTACCAGCACCAAGTTCAATAAACCCAAGACTCCATTCAGTGGGCATGGCCTTGAATATTTCAGCACATTGAACAGTGTTGGCTGGCCTTCCTGGCACCTTGCGGACAAGGTCTGGAGGCTGGCCTCCTATGTTTTCCTGGAGTAGTGACAGAGTGGCCCCCAAAGATCATGGAAGTATACCCTAAAAAGTTGGAAGGTAGGAGCATCTTACCAGGGAATTTTGTTTTATCATTAAGGCCAGTGCATGCACCTCCAGTAGCACTATACATAGATCCCTTAGTAACCCCCACAGGGAGAGGGGTAAGGGTATAGAAACTAGACCTGTATAGGACTCCTTTCCTGTCACTGTCCTATCATAGGACCACTCTCTAGTATGCATCCTACATAATGGACGAGATTTGCCTATGTTAGTGTCATTAAAATGTGTGTCTTATTGCCTTTAAGGTTAATCTCCTCTAATGTCTTTGTGGATTGGTTGTGCATTCGCTGGGTGTGCATAGAGATCCCTATCAGTACCACTACTGGCCTCCTGTGGAAAGTGCAAATAGTGAACTGGGACTGGTTTGAATACAACTGGAATGACACTTGGTGGCAATTGATCTCCTCAGGCTTGAGGACAATTGTTATTATTATAATTTTTGTTGTTACGATGTTCTAGTTTTCTCACACAGGGACCATTGCGGAAGATTCATTTCTCCTGTGGAGAGAGTCATGAACTCATCTGAGTAAAACTGGTTTAAATACAGCTGGAATAACCACTTGGTGACAATCAATCTACTCAGGCTTGAGGATAATTATAATTTTTGTTGTTATCTGTATCATAATTTTTGTCATTATCTGTATGTTGTTGTTATCTTCTGTTGCTATTGTGGAATCTGGTTACAATGTTCCAGCTTTCTCACACAGGGACCATCACAGAAGATTGAGGGCATGTAGACTGCGAGACGAGAATCCTGGAGGGGTGGAGTGTAGGGAAAATGGAAGTTCCTATGGCCAGGGTCCTCACCTGACCCTGAACTACTTGATGATGTAATTGGCCTACTGCTAGGCTGATGCTTACACACCTGTTGGCAATGATCCATTATTGTCAGTATTACTCTATAAAGAGCTCTGCCTAGTGCTCTGCCTGGAGGCAGAGACAGAGATGGTTTGCAAATACCCCAGAGGCAGACATGATTCCAGCACTTGACCAGCCACAGAGGCAGACATGACTTGCAAATGCCAGCAGTTGACCTGCCACCATGAGAATAAAGCTTGGTATAAACCCCTTCAACCCTAACATTCCATTGCTGTTATTCAGTCTCACCAAATCTAGAGTGAATCGCCTTGGTGCAATCTCCTTCAAGAGACACTCACACAGTGTTAATCACTTTCAGAAGTCCCTGGAATTCTCTCAGTACCCAGCTGCAGAGACAATATTATTGTCCTTATTTTAGAAATGTGGAAACTGAGGCTTGCAGAGTTAGTTTAAGTGCTGTCCCTAAGGCCACGGCAGGTGAGTGACAGAGCCAAGCTTCCACCTTAAGGGGAAAGATGCAGTCGGCAATTAGGACCGCTTCCAGTTGCAGGGAACAAAACTCTCATGTACCAGCTTTGGCAGGTGATTTTTCTCACCTAACAATAGGTCCAAGGGAGGAAATGTACAGCACAGTGGCAGTGCCAGCTAAGTCCCAAGGTTCCTCGTTTCTTTCTGCTTTGCTGTCTGTAGAATGGGGCTTTCAGTTTCATGATCAAAATTCCTACTCCAGATCCTGTACTTGTTTTTTTTCTTTTACCAGAAAAGCAATGGTTTTCCCAGAAGCTCCATTCAGTAGACGTCTCTACCACTGTATCCTTAGGAATTTATAACATGTCCCCTACAAATAAAATTAACATCTGTTACCAAGGAAAGGGAGAGAGGCTACTGGGTAGGGAACCTGCCGTGGCCACTCACACTCAATTTATGCTGCTCAAGGCATACTGCCCAGCCACCTCCCCCATGCTCCAAGATGCACTGGGCTAAACCACAGGTGGGGGCTTGGAGCTTCAGGAGGCAGAAGAACTCGATCAGCAGCCATTACTGACTGAGAGCATCCTCCCCTGGGCAAGGGGAGGAGGTGGTCATTTCCTTTGGTTCAGCTGCTAGGGAGAAGTCCTCACTCTGGGAAGAGTTAGAAAGCCCTGGGAATACACAAGCCCTCAACTTGCCAGCACTCACAGCTGCTGTGGGCCTTAATGGAAAAGGATCATTCCCAGGCCTGCCACAAAGCCCTTCTACAGAAACTTCAGACTCTCAAAAGGGCTCAAGAATAAATTATGCATTAATCACCATCTCAAGATGAATGGAAAGATCCTATATGTGTAACCGCTGAACAGCATCAACCTGGAAGCAGGAGCTAGAGGGCAAGGGGAGATATGGGCGAGGCAGGAAGAAAAGGGACCTCTTAGATGGCAATAAAATATAGAGTTCTGGAAACATCTGCATGTACAGAGGCATTAACTTTACAGTAGATACATCTACCTTGTCTTCCGTTCCCTCTGGCCGAGTAGGCCTGGTGAGTGAGGAAGACTGGCTACGTGATATTTTCACAAAGAAAAGAGCCTCGGCCCATTGGGTCACCCCCACCAAGCAAGCCAGGCCCATCCTCCTGAGGCCTGGTCACCTGGGGTGTTGGCACTAAGGCACCACTCCCCACATGACAAGGCGCCTTCTCTCTGGGCCTGACTGCCCTCCCCTTCTCTGAAGATTAAGCCTATGAGAAGCCTTGCTAAGCACTAAACCATCATGGAATTTAAGCAAATATTCTTCAAAATCGAGATGCTGGGGGTAGGAGTGGGGGAATGCAGTGTTCCATGGGAAGTACTATGCCTGAGAAAGACAGCAGCCCTGGGTTCTAGACCTACATTCTAGACTCACAACAAGAGCGCCTGGCCATCCGTTGGTCATCTGGTCCATAAAATCAGGGTTTTAATTAGTGAAGATTAAAGATCACTTCTGGCTCTAATTCTATGATTGCATTCAAGTCCGTGGTATCTCAGAAAATGGGAATAAATCAAAGTTTTTCATGACAATAACCTTGGAGTGGTTACCACAACCTCTGGCCAAGTACTTTCACCTAGTAACTCTTAACCCTCACAGCAATCCTGTTGTGGAGTTTTAACAGCTTCGATCTACTGGTGAAGTAACTGGCACAGAGGTAAGTAATCAACCGCTACCTTTCCACGCAGATTCTTCAAGGCATCGTCGTCAAGTTCATGAGCCAGACACTTCTGATTCCCCCACTCCACCCCACTCAAACCTGCTTCTCCAAGTCTCCTCCTGCTCAGTAAGTAGCAGCTCTTTCTTCCTGATCCCAGGCCAAAAGGCTCAAAGTTTCCCCCACCTCCAGTTCACCACAAATCATGTCAGCTTGCTCTCAAAATACATCTGGGACTCACTGTTTCTTACCACGTCCAGCAGGGCCACACTAGTCTAAGCCTTCATCATGTGTTGTCTGGACCACTGCAAGAGCCTTCTTACTGGTCTCCCCTATCACATACACACACGTGCACACATGTGAGCACATGAATACTCATGCATAGGGGTGCATGCATATGCCACATGCACACATGCACACACACAGAGTATTTTCTCTAGACCACAGCCAGAATGATTCTTTGCAAATGTAAGCCATAGTTTGTCATTCCTCTGCTCAAAACTTCCCTGGGCTTCCTATCTCACTGAGGATAAAATTCTAAGTTCTTGTCCTGGCCTCCAAGGTTCTCCAAGGTCTCAGCCATGCCAGCCTCCCTGATCTCCTCCCCTCTGCTCTCCCCAGAGCGCCTCCCCAGCCACGCTGGCCCCTTCTCTCCTCTTCAGTTACACCAGGCATCTTCCTGTCTCAGCCCTCGCCTGGCCTGCCTTCCCCCAGATATCCAACGGCTTGCTTCAACACTTCATTCCAGTCTCTGCACTGTACCAAGGAGACTCTCCATCTAAAAAAAATACAGCACCTCCCTCATCTGTATGTGTCCCCTAGCTTGGTTCACTTTTCTCATTAGCACAGATCTCCACCTGACATATTTTATACCATGTTTATGTCAGTGTCCTTCTCCCCCTTCCAGAGATAAGCCCTATAAGCACAAAGACGGTGTCTAGTGGGCCCACTGTTAACCTCCAGGGACTAAAAGAGTGCCTAGCATTTTAAAAATCAACTCAGTGTGATGGAGATGTTAGCAGACTCTCTAAATATATAAGTGAATCAAATCAATACACAATACATTGGATGCCCTAAACTTACACAGTGTGATATGTCAATTATATCTCAACAGAGCTGGAAAAAATAATAAATACAACCATTCAATAGACACAGAAGACACTTGGCATCTGAGTCTCACCCTTTCCTGAAATGCCACAGGACTGGGAGTTTTCAGAGAGCAGCAGCCCATATTCTGTTACATTAAAGGGAAATACAATGTGTTCCCTATGTCACTTATAAAACAACCCTCTGAGGATTTCTGCATGATATAAAGCGTTTAAAACACCAATTAACTAATTATTTGACTCTTAATGAATTCATTAGTCAGTACGTGTGCCATGTGCAATAATACTGATAGAATTACATTTCCCTTTCACACTGAAAGGAACTGTATATTCTTAATGTAAATAAACAATAAAATTATTTGTTAAAGATACACACTGAATGCAAATGTAAGTATCCAAATAAACATATCTTAAATCAAAGAATGAGTCGGCAGCCTTCTCTTCCTGACACTCAGGAATCTGGAAGTGGATGGATGAGTGCAGGTCAAAGTCCTAAGCAAGGTAGTAGGATTTAAACAACCACTCACAATGGACATCTGTTTGAACTATGTGACTATATAATTTATTATCCATACTAGGACAGTTTTGAAAGTAAAAGAGAGAAAAATAAATGTAAGTCCATAATTTTTTAAAGTATGCATTTTTAGAGGGACAGTTCTTTTATAATGGTAGGTCTATAAAATACTTCTGGTTTAAAATTACTTTCAAAAGTAAAATCATTTCTAGAAATTAAAAACAATGCACATTGAAGTAAAAAGATTTTTAATTATTTAGATTGATTTGTCTGAAGAGCTCAAAATAACATACGCAGAATAATATTCTTGGTTCATAAATGTTTATTATAACCAGTTCTGGAGTCGTTACTTATATTTAATACCGTGTCACAGGTATTTTCTAAAGAATGTATTTTTAATAGTTTTTAATATTTTAATAAAATTGCCTGAAATCTTTTGCAAAGTTGCATTTTACAGTTTCTCAATTTGAAATTGTTGCCACCTTCAGTTGGTTCTTTTCAAATGACCATAGTATTTTTAATGAAGAAAATATTCCTTCTACAGATGCTGAGATGCTTGGTAAGTGAAGTACTAATTCTGATAAAAGGAAAATATTCTCAGTTCTAATTTATTTCTTATTAAAATATCCAAGTCTTTTCACAGGTGCCATCATTCTGTCACTTAGAGAAACATTCTTTGAAAAATATCTTATGAGACAAAACTCATCAAATCAATTGTCTCTACTTTCAATTTTTAAAGATATTTTGCCAAATTTAGATGCTCCAAAATCATACTTTCTCAATTTTATTCTATTCCAGTACAGAATATACATTCATCCAATTAAATGTAAAAGCTCTAGCAAAGTATTCTTCCCAGAAGTAAGATATTTCAAAGAAGAATTATTTATTCTCAGATCCGCATTATTTAATTTGTTCAATTCCTCCTTCGGTTTTGTGGGTATAAATTTCATTTTCAATTATTATATTTTCCTAAGAGCTTCTAGGGGTGAAGTCTTTTGGCTCAGCATTCCTTGAACACTTGATTAAATATTACCAACTGATTTTGAACAAAGTGCAAACGAAAGGTAAAGGACTCATTTGCTAAAAAGAGAAAGGAGGTAAACAGTCTATGCTTGGGTTGACTTACAAAGCAGCCCTTCAAGCGCTCAAACCTTCTGTATGTCTTAAGAACATGCAGAGAAGAAAAAGAGAATTCATAGTGCCAGGCAGACGCCTTTTTAAAATGACATCTCTATCACAAACATTTTGTAGTTCAGTTTCTCTGTGTATAAATATAACTATTACAATGTCTGTCGACTATAGCTTCTATTTTGCTGGTAGAGTCTTGCAGCTTACTTGGGGGCAACTATAAATTATGAACACACAACATCTGATTCCAAGTATATTTATGCTCCTCAGACTTCTTAATTTAGTAATAAAACGATTTCTCCCATGATGCCGAGCTGCACCAAAATCTGTATTTGTAATACCACCACCATCCTCACTGTTGAATTGTTTTAAGTGAAGTGACAAGTCACAATAAAGTCTGATGCTAAGCTTTGACAGGCCGAACTTCCAAAAGTTTTACTGAGTCTGTGAACTGGATTAAAAAAAAAAATCAAACTGTCATTTAAATGAACTGGTTTTCCCTTAAGGAAACGGATAAAAAGGGCATCATTTCAACTATTCGTGGTGTTTTCCGCTAATGGAGCCATCCCAGGAATAAAACCATCACGTTATTTTTCCCGTGTGCACAAGAAACAGTGAAGTCAAAATGAAGCAAAATTAACTCAGGAGAATGAGGTGACCTGCCTAAAAAGTCATACTTCCCAGAGTGACGCAGAAACTCAAGTGCGTGTGCAAAACTGTCATCACCAGGCGTTAGTGTCTTAAAACAGGTACTAATTTTTAAACTACATTCTTTTCATAAGATCTTATTTTCTGGGTTTACCTGTGGTAATCACGCGATGTTACCACAGCCCCGGAGCAATTTGGCAAATATTAACAAGCATTTGTGTGATGTTTACATCCACCATCAACACTCTTGAAAAAACACTTAATTTTTCATTAAGCATGAACCTTGCTCAATGCTGCTGAAAGGATTTTTTTTTTAAGTAGTGCCACACAGTAAGGTAAAAGCATAAATTATGGATTTATCCTATGTAGTAGGTGAATAAATGCAAGAGCATTCAGAACTTTCTGTCTATACTCCACTGTGGGACAGCACACATTTTACATCCACCAAACCCAACACATTTCATGTTTCCTTCTGTGACCTGGTGGCTCCAGGATTTCACACAGGAGGAGGCACCAGTGGGACAGGAGCAGCTGCCTCCTTCTCCCATCATGGAATACTTAGACCAGCGGGACTCACTGCCCCCCCCCCACCGCCACTGTGTCCCAAGTGAACGGACTGCCCCTCAGAGCCCTCCAGAGGGAACCAATCTTGTTGACATCTGAACTGTTAGAGAACAGATTTCCGTTGTGGGAGCCACGGATTCTGCAGGACCCGTTGGAGCAGCCACAGGACACCAGCACACGGCCTCAGCTCGTGAGACCCCTCCAGCTCCAGGCTTGATTTGCACATGGAGAACCACATCTCTGTAGCTGGGCGAGTTGGCTCTTAACCATTTTTAAGGCTTTCGTACTGTTCTAAAGCTAACCCGACATAGGAACAATCCCAGCATCTTCTTTCATGGTATACCACCACTTTAGTATTCACTCTCCAAGAGCAGGTTTGGAGGATGTGGTGATTCTGGGTGGTGAGGGCAACTTCCAATGCTTCAAAACCTCTGGGTGACATCAAGTAATTCCACAAAGCTATGTGGACCTGTCCCCAAATCCTACAGCCCCCTGGGATCCTACTTCCCCTTAATTTTTCAGTAAGATGGCTTAGTCAGGCATTGTGAATTTGTAAAATGCCCAGGGCTTACACTGTCCAGGTCGTCTTTTACTTCCACATTCCTGTCTCCGCTCTCAAGACCACCCTTCATTACTGTTTCCTCGAAGCATACTTAATGCAAAACAGTCAAGTGAGGTCAGGCTTGCTGAAAGTTTAGGAAGAACAGAGAAGGCGACTGCAGAGCCCAGACTAGGAAACAACGTGAAATCAAATATTAGGCAGCATTCTTAAGAGGTGCTTGGACATCTTCCCGCTATTCAGAATGTCACCCCAGACCTCTTCTGCCCGTGCTGGTGGCCCACTCTCTCTTCGGCTCTCAGTTCTCTCTGGGCTTCGTGGAGGCAGTGTTCCTCACAGACGCCCAGGCTTCTCAAGTCGTCTTCTTGGGTCGGTTCCCACCTGCGGTATCTCCTCCTTGTAACATTATGTTAGACACATTATTTAACCTTTACGTGCCTTAGATTCTTCATCTGAAAACCAAGTCTAACACCATGCAGCCATAAAGAGAAATAATCATTGATACATGCTACAACAGGGATGAACTCAGAAGCATTATGTGACATGAAAGAAGCCAGACACAAAGGTTCACATATTGTATGATTTAACTTGAAAGAAATGTCCAGGGGAGGTAAACCCACAGGAACTGGAAGCAGATCGGTGGTCGCAGGGACTGGGGAGACAAGAGCGAGGAGCAACTAACTGCTCAATGAGTATCACAGGATGACTTGTGTTCCCCCAAAATGACATATGGAAGTCTTAACCCCAAGAACCTCAGAATGTGACCTTATTTGTAAATAAAGTTTTCACAGAGGTAATCAAGTTAGAATGAGGTGATTCGGGTGGACCAATCCAATATATGACTCATGTCCTTATAAAAAGGGGAAATTTACACAGAGAGACAGAAGAAAGCTGATGTGAAGACACACAGGAAGAACACCATTTGAAGGTGGAGGCAGAGATGCAGCTGGAATCCAAGGATCTCCAAGGACTGCAGGCCACACCAGCAGCTGGCAGAGGCAAGGAAGGACTCTGCTCACGGATATCCCTGCAGACGCCATTCTGAGTTCTGGCCCGCGGAACTATGGCACAGAACAATCTTAGCGCCCGGCTTGTGGTACTTTGTTAGAGCAGCCTTAGAAAACTGAGCCAGAGGATACAGGATTTCCTTCCCAGATGATAAAAAATATTCTCAAACTAGATAGAAACAGAGGTTGTACAACATTGTGAATGTATTGAATGTCACTGAATGATTCACTTTCAAAATGGTTAATTTTAAGTTATGTGAATTTTGCCTCCATCAACACACAAACCCAGACACATAAGTATATTAATACCCACCACAGTCGTGAGTACTCAATGAGTCAACACACAGGAAGCACTTAGACCAGTCCCCGAGACATGGTAATCACTCCACAAAGGTTAGCTAGTATTACTATTTCTAACAGTCTCTCCAAGTTTCCCATCTCTAATCATCAAATAAGGAGCAGCGACTAATTCCCAAGACCTGGTTTCTCTTCATGCAGAATATTTTAGATCTCTCCTGCCAGACCACACTGTGTGAGTATTGAGTCTGAAATGTCTTCTCTTTTCACATTAACTATCCTAACAAGAAATCCTTCCAAGAGTTTCTCACCCACAGAACAAATTGTACCCCCCACCCATCCACGACCCCACCAGCAAGGATTCAAAATTAGCAGAAGACAAATTTATTAAAATAGGCAATGATGTCCATCCGCATCCACTTAGAGGCTGCACATAAGAGTGAGTTCATTTCACTGCTAGCCAAAGACAAGCACTTTCAGTCATCCTTCTTGATGGGGGGGGGGCTGGCAGGTGGGAAGGAATGACTTTGTGGGACCCCGTCACATTCTCTCTTCCTGCCGCTGACCAGAGAGTCTCTAGGCTGTGACGACAGAAAACAGAATCCAATCGCAAACCCAGGGCTGGGTTCTGACCGAGTGGTTTTATTGTCCTCTGCTTGGTTCATTACAAGAGGAGAAAGCTCAGAGGGGTGGGTGTCAGTCTATTGAAATGGGGCAAGTCCCGGAAGGACTAAAACGTAAGGTGTTGATTCTAAAGGATAGTAAAAAGAAAACCCACAGAAAAATGACTCGCTGACTTTAAACGCCTCTTATATTTCAACTTCACCCTTAGAATTTCAGAATAGAAATACGGAAAGCTTTCCAAGTATTGAGAAACCGGCCTTTGAGAGACTTGATGTTTGGTGCAAGTTGGAAATTGATCACGGGAGGAAAGGAAAAGAAAAAACTGTGCCAGTGAACTCGAGCAATGAAAGGAAAAATTCAAGGAGACACATCAGGCCACAGCAGCCAGTTTGAATCAGGCATGCCATAGATTTGGGGCAGGCTTTTTTGAAAATATATGCCTCAAATTACGTTTCACAGAATTGCCACTAATGCCCTACAACTTGTCGTAACATGCTGCACCTTCAGGAAAGCCCTTTTTCTTATTATTAATGTTGCATTGTTTTTATAGTAGGCACCATAAGAGAGAGTATGCGGGAGTCAAAACATATCAGCAAGCTCTCAGCCATGCACCCAGGTGGCAGTACAAAACATTGGTTTGAACAATTCTATTACCAGCTAGATACATATTTATGTGTGAGACGCCTTCTTCTTCTTTTTTTTTTTTCCATTCCCCTGCTCCTAACCCTCCTTTTAAACCTTTTTCCCTGTCTTCTTATGATGCTCCTACACTCCTTGATTTGGCTTTGCCAGCCAGTAAGAACAACCTCAAGATGGCAGTTAACTTTAAGCAAACATTAACACTAACAATTAACATTTGGTCAAATACGTTCGTCATAAACCACTTTTACCTGTGTGAAGCACCTTCTTTTTTTTTTTTAATTAAGGTATCATTGATATACACTCTTATGAAGGTTTCACAAGAAAAAGAATGTGGTTATTACATTCACCCTTATTATTGAGTCCCCCCGTACCACACTGCAGTCACTGTCCATCAGTGCAGTAAGACGCCACAGAGTCACTATTGGTCTTCTCTGAGCTACACTGCCTTCCCCGTGATCCCCCACACCATGTGCACCAATCACGATACCCCACAATCCCCTTCTCCCACCCTCCCAACCCACCTTGACCCACCCCTCCCCTATGGTAACCACTAGTCCCTCCCTGGAGTCTGTGAGACTGCTGCTGGGGTTTTTTTTTGTTCCTTCAGTTTTGCTTTGTTGTTATACTCCACAAATGAGGGAAATCATTTGGCACTTGTCTTTCTCTGCCTGGCTTATTCACTGAGCATAATATCCTGCAGCTCCACTCATGTTGTTGCAAATGGTACGATTTGTTTCTTTCTTATGGCTGAATACTATTCCATTGTATATTTGTACCACTTCTTCTTTATCCATTCATTTACTGATGGACCCTTAGGTTGCTTCCATATCTTGGCTATTGTAAATAGTGCTGTGATAAACCTAGGGGTGCGTATGATATGTCTTTTTGAATCTGAGAAGTTGTTTTCTTTGGGTAAATTCCTACAAGTGGAGTTTCCAGGTCAAATGGAATTTCTATTTTTAGTTTTTTGAGGAACCTCCATATTGCTTTCCACAATGGTTGAACTAGATTACAATCCTGCCATCATTGTAGGCGGGTTCCCTTTTCTCGGCATCCTCGCCAGCATTTGTTGTTCCTAGTCTTTACGATGTTGGCTGTCCTAACTGGTGTCAGGTGATATCTCATTGTGGTTTTAATTTGCATTTCCCTGATAATTAGCAATGTGGAGCACCGTTTCATGTGCCTGTTGGCCATCTGAATTTCTTCTTTGGAGAAGTGTCTGATCATATCTTCCACCCATTTTTTAATAGGGTTATTTGCTTTGTGGGTGTTGAGGCGTGTGAGTTCTTTATATATTTTGGGTGTTAACCCCTTGTCAGATATGTCATTTACAAATATATTCCCCCATACTGTAGAATGTTTTTTTGTTATGTTGATGGTGTCCTTTGCTGCACAGAAGCTTTTTAGCATGATATAGTCCCATTTGTTCATTTTTTATTTTGTTTCCCTTGCCTGAGGAGATGCATTCAGGTGCTCATGTTTATATTCAAGAGATTTTTGTCTATGTTTTCTTCTAAGAATTTTATGGTTTCATGACTTACATTAAGGTCTTTGATCCATTTTGAGTTTACTTTTGTGTATGGAGTTAGACAAAAATCCAGTTTTATTCTCTTACATGCAGCTCTCTGGTTTTGCCAACACCAGTTGCTGAAGAGGCTATCATTTCCCCATTGTATATCCATGGCCCCTTTATTGTTTATTAACTGACCATGTATGCTTGGGTTTATATCTGGGCTCTCTAGGCTGTTCCATTGGTCTATGGGTCTGTTCTTGTGCCAGTACCAAATTGTCTTGATTACAGTGGCTTTGTAGTAGAGCTTGTAGTCAGGGAGTGTAATTCCCCCCAGCTTTATTCTTCCTTCTCAGGATTGCTTTGGATATTCAGGGTCTTTTGTGGTTCCATATGAATTTTAGAGCTATTTGCTCTACTTCATTGAAGAATGCTGTTGGTATTTTGATAGGGATTGCATTGAATCTGTAGAATGCTTTAGCCAGGATGGCATTTCAACAATATTAATCTTCCTATCCATGAGCATGGGATGTGTTTCCATTTATTGGTATCTTCTTTAATTTCTCTCATGAGTGTCTTGTAGTTTTCAGGGTATAGGTCTTTCACTTTCTTGGTTAGGTTTATTCCTAGGTATTTAATTCTTTTTGATGCAACTGTGAATGAAAATGTTTTCCTGATTTCTCTTTCTGTTAGCTCATCGTTAGTGTATAGGAAAGCAACAGATTTCTGTGTATTGATTTTGTATCCCACAACTTTGCTGAATTCAGATATTAGATCTAGTAATTTTGGAGTGGATTCTTCAGGGTTTTTTATATACAATATCATGTCATCTGCAAAAAGGGACAGTTTAACATCTCCTTGCCAATCTGGATGCCTTTTATTGCTTTGTGTTGTCTGATTGCTGTGCCTAGGACCTCCAGAACTTTGTTGAATAAAAGTGGGGAGAGTGGGCATCCCTGTCTTGTTCCCAATCTTAAAGGAAAAGATTCTTGCTTCAGCTTCTTGCTGTTAAGTATGATGTTGGCGGTGGGTTTGTCATATATGGCTTTTATGATGTTGAGGTACTTGCCCTCTATATCCATTTTGTTGAGAGTTTTGATCATGAATGAATGTTGAATTTTGTCAAATGCTTTTTCAGCATCTATGGAGATATCATGTGGTTTTTGTTCTTCTTTTTGTTGATGTGGTGGATGATGCTGATGGATTTTCGAATGTTGTGCCATCCTTGCATCCCTGGGATGAATCCCACTAGATCATGATGGATGATCTTTTTGATGTATTTTTGAATTCGGTTTGCTAATATTTTGTTGAGTATTTTTGCATCTATGTTCATCAGGGATATTGTTCTGTAATTTTCTTTTTTTGTGGTGTCTTTGCCTGGTTTAGTATTAGAGTGATGTTGGCCTTGTAGAATGAGTTTGGGAGTTTTCCCGCCTTTTCCACTTGTTGGAAAACTTTAAGGAGGTTGGGTATTAGGTCTTCACTAAATGTTTGATAAAATTCAGCAGTGAAACCATCTGGTTCAGGTGTTTTGTTCTTTGGTAGTTTTTTGATTACCAATTCAATTTCCTTGCTGGTAATTGGTCTATTAAGATTTTCTGTTTCTTCCTCAGTCAGCCTTGGAAGGCTGCATTTTTCTGGAAAGTTGTCCATTTTTTCTAGGTTATCCAGTTTGTTATCACATAATTTTTCATAGTATTCTCTCATAATTCTTTGTATTTCTGTGGTGTCTGTAGTGATTTTTCCTTTCTCATTTCTGATTCTGTTTATGTGTGTAGACTCTCTTTTTTTCTTCATAAGTCTGGCTAGGGGTTTATCTCTTTTGTTTATTTTCTTGAAGAACCAGCTCTTGCTTTCATTGATTCTTTCTATTGTTTGATTCTTCTTGATTTTATTTATTTCTGCTCTAATCTTTATCATGTCCCTTTTTCTACTGACGTTGGGCCTCATTTGTTCTTCCTTTTCTGGTTGCATTGTGAGTTTAGACTGTTCATTTGGGATTGTTCTTCTTTCCTGAGGTGGACCTGTATTGCAATATACTTCCCTCTTAGCACAGCCTTCACTGCATCCCATAGATTTTGCAATGTTGAATTATTGTTGTCATTTTTCTCCGTATATTGCTTGATCTCTGTTTTTATTTGGTCATTGATCCATTGATTACTTAGGAGCATGTTATTAAGCCTCCATGTGTTTGTGGGCTTTTTTGTTTTCTTTGTGTAATTTACTTCTAGTTTCATGCCTTTGTGATCTGAGAAGTTGGTTGGTACAATGTCAATCTTTTTGAATTTACTGAGGCTCTTTTTGTGGCCTCGCATATGATCTATGCTTCAAAATGTTCCATGTGCACTTGAGAAGAATGTGTATCCTGTTGCTTTTGGCTGGAATATTCTGTAGATGTCCGTTAGGTCCATCTGTTCTAATATGTTGTTCTGTGCCTCTGTCTCTTTACTTATTTCTGTCTGGTTGATCTGTCCTTTGGAGTGAGTGGTGTGTTGATGTTTCCTAAAATGAATACATTGCATTCTATTTCCCTCTTTAATTCTGTTAGTGTTTGTTTCATATATGTAGGTGATCTTGTGTTGGGTACATAGATATTTATAATGGTTATATCCTCTTGTTGGACTCACCCCTTTATTATTATGTAATGTCCTATTTGTCTCTTATTACTTTGTCTGATATAAGTACTACAACCCCTGCTTTTTTCTCCCTATTAGTTGCATGAAACATCTTTTTCCATCCCTTTACTTTCAGTCTGTGTATGTCTTTGGGTTTGAAGTGAGTCTCTTGTAGGCATCACACAGATGGGTCTTGTTTTTTTATTCATTCAGTGACTCTATGTTTTTTGATTGGTGCAGACCATTTAGGTCTGATTATTGATAGGTATGTACTTATTGCCATTGCAGGCTTTAGATTCGTGGTTTCCAAAGGTTCAAGGGTAATTCCCTTACAATCTAACAGTCTAGTTTAACTCACTTAGTATGCTATTACAAACACAACCTAAAGGTTCTTTTTTTTTCCCCTCCTTTTCCTTCCTCCACAATTCTTTATATATTAGGTATCATATTCTGTACTCTTTGTCTATCCCTTGATTGACTTTGGGGGTAGTTGATTTGATTTTGCATCTACTTAGTAATTAATTGTTCTACTTCCTTTGCTGTGGTTGTATTTCCCCTGGTGACAGCTATTTAACCTTAGGAATACTTCCATCTATAGCAGTCCCTACAAAATGCACTGTAGAGGTGGTTTGTGGGAGGTAAATTCTCTTGGCTTTTGCCTATCTGAAAATTGTTTAATCTGTCCTTCAAATTTAAATGATAGTCTCACCGGATAGAGTATTCTTGGTTCAAGGCCCTTCTGCTTCATTGCATTAAATATATCAGGCCACTCCCTTCTAGCCTGTAAGGTTTCTGTTGAGAAGTCTGATGATAGCCTGATGGGTTCTCTTTGTATGCGATCTTTTTTCTCTCTCTAGCTGCTTTTATTTTTTATTCTTATTTTTATTTTTTGGTAATTACTATTTATAAGCCAAGTGCCAGACACTCTGCTACATAGTCCATGTACTTAATTTGCACAGTAGTCCTAAAACATGTTAATTCATTTGTATTTCACAGACGGGAAAACTGGACAACCAACAGATGAAACAGTTTGCTGGCACTGACAGAGCTCAATGAGCATGTGACTTTATATTTAACCTTTTTAAAAATAAATTTGTTTTGCTACCATTAATCTACAATTACATGTGCAATATTATGGTTATTAAACTACCCCCTTCATCAGGTCCCCCCAACCAACACCACCACAGTCACTGTCCATCAGCATAGTGAGATGCTACAGAGTCACTACTTGTCTTCTCTGAGTTGTACAGCCCTCCCCGTGCCCCCCCAACATTACATCTGCTAATCGTAATGCCCCTTTTCCCCCCTTGTCCCTCCCTTCCCGCCCATTTTCCCCAGTCCCTTTCCCTTTGGTAACTATTAGTCCGTTCTTGGGTTCTGTGAGTCTGCTGCTGTTTTGTTCCTTCAGTGTTTTTCTTTGTTCTTATACTCCACATATGAGTGAGATCATTTGGTACTTGTCTTTTTGGCTTGGCTTATTTCACTGAGCATAATACTCTCTAGCTCCATCCATGTTGTTGCAAATGGTAGGATTTGTTTTCTTCTTATAGCTGTATAATATTCCATTGTGTATATGTACCACCTCTTCTTTATCCATTCATCTACTGATGGACACTTAGGTTGCTTCCATTTCTTGGCTATTGTAAATAGTGCTGCGATAAACATAGGGGTGCCTATGTCTTATTCAAACTGCATTACTGCATTCTTAGGGTAAATTCCTAGGAGTGGAATTCCTGGGTCAAATGGTATTTCTATTTTGAGTTTTTTGAGGAACCTCCATACTGCTTTCCACAATGGTTGAACTAATTTGCAGTCCCACCAGCAGTGTAGGAGGGTTCCCTTCTCTCCACATCCTCGCCAACATTTGTTGTTGATTGTGTTTTGGATGTTGGCCATCCTCACTGGTGTGAGGTGATATCTCATTGTGGTTTTAATCTGCATTTCTCTGATGATTAGTGATGTGGAGCATCTTTTCATGTGCCTGTTGGCCATCTGAGTTTCTTCTTTGGAGAAGTGTCTATTCATGTTCTATGCCAATTTCTAAATTGGATTATTTACTTTATGTTTGTTGAGGTGCGTGAGTTTTTTATATATTTTGGATGTCCACCCCTTATCGGATACATCATTTATGAATATATTCTCCCATACTTAGGATGTCTTTTTGTTCTACTGATGGTGTCCTTTGCTGTACAGAAGTTTTCAGCTTGATATAGTCCCACTTGCTCATTTTTGCTTTTGTTTCCCTTTCTCGGGGAGATATGTTCATAAATAAGTCGCTCATGTTTATGTCCAAGAAAATTTTTCCTATGTTTTTTTTCTAAGAGTTTTATGGTTTCATGACTTACATTCAGGTCTTTGATCCATTTTGAGTTGACTTTTGTGTATGGGGTTAGACAGCAGTCCAGTTTCATTCTCTTACATGTAGCTGTCCAGTTTTGCCAACACCAGCTGCTGAAGAGGCTGTCATCTCCCCATTGTATATCCAAGGGTCCTTTATCACATATTAATTGACTGTGTATGTTTGCGTTAATGTTTGGATTTTCTATTCTGTTCCACTGGTCTGTGGCTCTGTTTTTGTGCCAATACCAAATTGTCTTGATTACTGTGGCTTTGTAATAGAGCTTGAAGTCAGGGAGCATAATTCCCCCCGTTTTATTCCTCCTTCTCAGGATTGCTTTGGCTATTCGGGGTCTTTTGTGGTTCCATATGAATTTTAGAATTATTTGTTCCACTTCATTGAAGAAAGTTGTTGGTATTTTGATTGGGATTGCGTTAAATCTGTGGATTGCTTTAGGTAGTATAGCCATTTTGACAATATTTATTCTACCTAGCCAAGAGCATGGGATGGATGTCCATTTGTTAGTGTCCTCTTTAATTTCTCTTAGGAGTGTCTTGTAGTTTTCAGAGTATAGGTCTTTCACTTCCTTTGTTAGGTTTATTCCTAGGTATTTTATTCTTTTTGATGCAATTCTGAATGGAATTGCTTTTCTGATTTTTCTTTCTGTTAGTTCATCGTTAGTGTATAGGAAAGCAGCAGATTTCTGTGTGTTAATTTTGTATCCTGCAACTTTGCTGAATTCAGATATTAGTTCTAGGAGTTTTGGAGTGGAGTCTTTAGGGTTTTTTATGTACAATATCATGTCATCTGCAAACAGTGACAGTTTGACTTCTTCTTTACCAATCTGGATGCCTTGTATGTCTTTGTTTTGTCTGATTGCTGTGGCTAGGACCTCCAGTACTATGTTGAATAAGAGTGGAGAGAGTGGGCATCCCTGTCTTGTTCCCGATCTTAGATGAAAAGCTTTCAGCTTCTTGCTGTTAAGTATGATGTTGGCTGTGGCTTTGTCATATATGGCCTTTATGATGTTGAGGTACTTGCCCTCTATACCCATTTTGTGGAGAGTTTTAATCATGAATGGATGCTGAATTTTGTCAAATGCTTTTTCAGCATCTATGGAGATGATCATGTGGTTTTTGTTCTTCTTTTTGTTGATGTGGTGGATGATGTTGATGGATTTTCGAATGTTGTACCATCCTTGCATCTCTGGGATGAATCCCACTTGATCATGGTGTATGATCCTCTTGATGTATTTTTGAATTCGGTTTGCTAATATTTTGTTGCGTATTTTTGCATCTATGTTCATCAGGGATATTGGTCTCTAATTTTCTTTTTTGGTGAGGTCTTTGGCAGGTTGTGGTATTAGAGTGATGCTGGCTTCATAGAATGAGTTTGGAAGTATTCCCTCCTCTTCTATTTTTTGGAAAACTTTAAGGAGAATCGGTGTTATTTCTTCTCTATATGTCTGGTAGAATTCAGAGGTGAATCCATCAGGTCCGGAGGTTTTGTTCTTTGGTAGTTTTTGATTACCGCTTCAATTTCGTTGCTGGTAATTGGTCTGTTTAGTTTTTCTGTTTCTTGCTTGGTCAGTCTTGGAAGGTTGTATTATTCTAAGAAGTTGTCCATTTCTTCTATGTTTTCCAGCTTGTTAGCATATAGATTCTCATAATATTCTCTTATGATTCTTTGTATTTCTGTGGGGTCTGTCGTGATTTTTCCTTTCTCATTTCTGATTCTGTTTATGTGTGTAGATTCTCTTTTTCTCTTAATAAGTCTGGCTAGGGGTTTATCTATTTTGTTTATTTTTTCAAAGAACCAGCTCTTGGTTTCATTAATTTTTTTCTATTGTTTTATTCTTCTCAATTTTATTTATTTCTTCTCTGATCTTTATTATGTCCCTCCTTCTGGTGACTTTGGGCCTCATTTGTTCTTCTTTTTCCAATTTCAGTAATTGTGTCTTTAGACTATTCATTTGGGAATGTTCTTCCTTCTTTAAATAGGCCTGGATTGCAATATACTTTCCTCTTAGAACTGCCTTTGCTGTGTCCCACAGAAGTTGTGGCTTTGTGTTGTTGTTGTCATTAGTCTCCATATATTCTTGATTTCTGTTTTGATTTGGTCATTAACCCATTGATTAATTAGGAGAATGTTGTTAAGTCCATGTATTTGTGAGCCTTTTTGTTTTCTCTCTAAAATTTATTTCTAGTTTTATACCTTTGTGATCTGAGAAGTTGGTTGGTAAGATTTCAATATTTTTGACTTTACTGAGGTTCTTTTTGTGGCCTAGTATGTGGTCTATTCTGGAGAATGTTCCACGTGCACTTGAGAAGAATGTGTATCCTGTTGCTTTTGGGTGTAGAATTCTGTAGATGTCTGTTAGGTCCATCTGTTCTAATATGTTGTTCAGTGCCTCTGTCTTTACTTATTTTCTGTCTGGTTGATCTGTCCTTTGGAGTGAGTGGTGTGTTGAAGTCTCCTAAAATGAATGCATTGCTGTCTATTTCCTCCTTTAATTCTTTTAGTATTTGTTTCACATATACTGGCGCTCCCGTATTCAGTGCATATATATTTATAATGGTTATATCCTCTTGTTGGATTGGCCCCTTTATCATTATGTAATGTCCTTATTTATCACTTGCTACTTTCTTCGTTTTGAAGTCTATTTTGTCTGATACAAGTACTGCAACACCTTCTTTTTTCTCCTTGTTGTTTGCATGAAATATCTTTTTCCATCCCTTCACCTTTAGTCTGTGTATATCGTTGGGTCTGAGGTGAGTTTCTTGTAGGCAGCATATAGATGGGTCTTGCTTTTTTATCCATTCTGTTACTCTGTGTCTTTTGATTGGTGCATTCAGTCCATTTACATTTAGTGTGATTATCGATAGATATGTACTTATTGCCATTGCTGGCTTAAGATTAATGGTTACCAAAGGTTCAAGGGTTGCTTCTTTACTATCTAACAATCTAACTTAATTTTCTTGTTAAGTTATTGTAAACACTGTGTGATGTTTATTTCTCTCCCTTCTTATTCTTCCTCCTCCATTCTTTATATACTAGGTGTTTTATTCTTTGCCTTTAGTTAGTATTTGGATGATCTGCTTTCTTTGCTATGATTTTATTTTCTCTGGTGACCTCTTTTTAGCCTTAGGAGTGCTTCCCTGTAGAGCAGTTCCTTTAAGCTATCCTGTAGAGGTGGTTTATGGGAGGCAAATTCTCTCAGCTTTCACTTGTCTGGAAATTGTTTAATCCCTCCGTCATATTTAAATGATAATCGTGCTGGATACAATATTCTTGGTTCGAGGCCCTTCTGTTTCATTACATTAAATATATCATGCCATTCTCTTCTGGCCTGTAGGGTTTCTGTTGAGAAGTCTGATGACAGTCTGATGGGTTTTCCTTTGTAGGTGATTTTTTTTCTCTCTCTCGCTGCCTTTAATACTCTGTCCTTATCTTTGATCTTTGCCATTTTAATTATTATGTGTCTTGGTATTGTCTTCCTTGGGTCCCTTGTGTTGGGAGATCTGTGGGCTTCCGTGGACTGCGAGACTATTTCCTTCCCCAGCATGGGGAAGTTTTCAACTATTATTTCTTCAAAGACACTTTTTATCCCTTTTTCTCTCTCTTCTTCCTCTGGTACTCGTATAATGTGAATATTGTTCCGTTTGGATTGGTCGCACAGTTCTCTTAATATTCTTTCATTCCTAGAGATCCTTTTATCTCTCTCTGCCCCAGCTTCTCTGTATTCCTGTTCTCTGATTTCTATTGCATTAACAGTCTCTTGCATGTTGTCCAGTCTGCTGCTAAGCTCATCAATGGCTTGTCTCATTTCTGCATTGTCTTTCCTGACTTCCCTCACTTCCTCCCTCAGCTCTTGCGTATTTCTCTGTAGATCCATCAGCATGGTTATGACTTTTCTTCTGAATTCTTTTCCAGGAAGATTGTGCATTTCCATACCTTCAGGCTCCCTCTCTGGTGTTGTCTGGGTGAGCTTTGTCTGTACCATATTCCTCTGTCTTTTCATGGCAATAGAAGTGGTCACTGGCAGGTGCCACGTATGTCAGCTGGGCTCTTTGAGACTTTTTAAAAAAAAGGAAGAGAAAAAAAAGAAAGAAAAGAAAGGAAAAAAAAAGCCCACCGGGAGTAGATTCTGTAAGGATGCTATAGGTGGCGCTGCTGCTCCGCTATTCCGCAGCCGCGGCTGTGTGTTCTGCTGGGCAGTTTGCAGCTCTGGCCGGGGCGGGAACAAATGGGAGGCTATTGTTCTCTGTGTAAAGTTTCAGTGTGGCTACTTTTTCCCAGTTGCCAGGCAAGGGGTCCGAAATTCCTCAGGACTCCCAGCCTGCTGGGCTGAATGTGTTAGGACGATCGTAAGACCGCTAAAAAAAGTGTGCGCTTTTCTTTTGTCCTGGGAGCTGGCTGCAAGGACCTGTTCCTGTTCCCAGCCCAAAACCTGCACCTTCTGCCTCTCCAATCTGCGCTACACAGCGCGATGTGTGTTAGCGCTCCCGGCGCAGATCACCAGGGCTGGTTATTTCGCTGGCCTGTACTTCCACTCCTTCCTGGCTCTGAATCCTTTCCTCCCACAGGTGTGCTGGGGTGGGGGAGTGCTCGCGTCTCGCCGGGACTCGGCTCCGTATCTTACCTGCCTCACAGGGTGCCGAGTCCTCTCAGGTGCAGATGCAGGCTGTGTGCTGTCCTGTGTATTCTGGTCTCTCTTTTAGGAATAGTTGTATTTGCTGTGTTTTCATAGATATATATGGTTTGGGGGGGAGATTTCCGCCACCTTGCTCACGCTGCCATCTTCCCGGAACTTCTCTAGCTGTTTTTTAAAGTCTGTTCTTATCCTTGATCTTTGCCATTTTAATTATTATAGGTCTTGGTGTTGTCTTACTTGGGTCCCTTGAGTTGGGAGATCTGTGCACCTCCATTGCCTGAGTAACTATCTCCATCCCCAGATTGGGGAAGTTTTCAGAAATTACTTCCTCAAAGACACTCTCTATCCCTTTTTCTCTCTTCTTCTTCTGGTACCCTTATTATGCAAATATTGTTCGGTTTGCACTGGTCACACAGTTCTCTCAATATTCTTTCATTCTTAGAGATCCTTTTTTCTCTCTGTGCCTCAGCTTCTTTGTACTACTCTTCTCTAACTTCTATTCCACTTACCATCTCTTCTACTACATCTAATCTGCTTTTAAATCCCTCCACTGTATATTTCATTTCAAATATGGAATTTCTTAATGACTGAATCTCCATCCTAAATTTGTCCCTGAGTTCTTGAATATATTTCTGTACCTCAATGATCATGTTTATAATTTTTATTTTGAACTCTCTTTCAGAAAGATTGGTGAGTTCAGTTTCATTTGGCCCTTTTTCTGGTGTTTATGTGATTTTTGTTTGAACCATGTTCCTCTGACATTTCATATTTGTATGTAGCGCCCTCTAGTGCCCAGAAGCTCTACTCTCTGGAGCTGCTCAGCTCCTGGAGTGATGTCAGGTGTCGCAGTGGAGTGGCGCTGGTACCTGGGGGGAGGAAAGAGCTGTTTCCTGCTTCCGGGCTGCAGTGCCTGTCTCCACTGTCAGAACCAGTGGGCTGAACACACAGGTGTAGGCCTCTGTGCTTTGTGTCTGTAGCTGCCATAGGCGGGGCCTCCCTCTGGCTGGCTGGATGCCAAGGCAGGGACTGCCGGTTTGCAAGCCGGTGCCTGCAGGCCAGGAGGAAGATGCAGCAAGCTGCATATCACTGTGGGGGGCCTCAGAGCTGAGTAGCCAGCCAGGGGATGGAGTGCCTGAAGCTCCTGAAAGTTCCCACCCAGCTAGGCAGAGCGCACCCAACCTTGTCCACCTATCCCTTCTCCTGCACAGCAAGGTCCATGCAAACCCTGCCCCTTCAGCAGCCCTCTTGCTGCTAGGAAACCTCTCAGACAGCCCACCTTTCCTTTGTCCCAGAACAGCCGGATGTGGATCCCTGTCCTTCACAAATGGCTGGAATCTCAGTCTCTCCAAGTATTCCACCTGTCTTAGCTTTCCAACCTCACTAATCTCCAGAGCACCATGCAATGTAGTTTGTGCTCCTAAAGCAGATCTCCAGGGCTGAGTGTTCAGCAGTCTAAGGCTTCCACCCACCCTCTGCTCCGTTTCTCTTCCTCCTGCTGGTGAGCTGGAGTGGGGGAAGGGCTTAGGTCCTGCTGGATCAAGGCTTCGGTACATTACCGTTTCGTGAGGTCTGTTCTGTTCTCCAGGAGTATGCAGTCTAGCGCAGCCTTCTTTCCTGTTGCTTTTTTAGGATTAGTTGTATTAACTATATTTTCATATTATATGTGGTTTGGGAAAGAGTTCCCTGTCTCACCTCTCATGCTGCCATCTTGAATTGAGTTCCTGAGATGCTTTCTTCTTCATAAATATTTTCTTTGGTGTCTCCATGTTCTTCTTTACCCATTCAGTGATCATTTAACCCCCATAATAAAACACTACTAGGCAAGCCAGAGAAACAGACAGCTGTTTCCCAAATAATTACAAAAGGAAGAGAAATACACCAAACATGCAATTCTCATCATAATATTAACTGGTTACTGGGAAAGGATATTCCCTCCCTTTCTTCTGTTGAGATTATCAGAAAAATAGAGGCTATATTTAGAAAGAAAAAAGAGTCCTTACTATAGGATAGAGCAAGTGTGAGGTTTTCATGAGTCAAAAAAATAATGATGATGATAAGATTATGATAACAATTGCAGTCAACATTTGTGGGACACACAGCCCAGGCCTTGTGGTCAGTGGTCTTCATAATTTATCTCATTTAGTCCTTCTAGCTGCCCTATGGAGTAAATGTCATTATACCCACTTTACAGATGGAGCAACTGGGACTCAGTAACACTGGCAAGTTTATAAGCTCTTAAGTTGAGCCATCCTCTGATTTAAGTTTATCTGATGCTGAAGCCCAAGATATTAATCACAATGCTCCTTGCCAAAATGAAAGTTCTCACTTGCCTGAGAAAAATGCTACCAATTCTCTCCAGTGGCTTCTTATTCTTTTTGTCAATGAATGCTGTTTTGTTGCTTCAGGTAATTTGTGGTTTCCATGGCTGGCATTCCCACTGTGGCCAGGTCTGCTACTTTGAAAATGATGGAGGACATTTTCTTCTTACTAACCAAGTTAAGCAAAGCACACTTAGTCTTTGAGATTAAAGAGAGAGAAAAACAAGTGCATAGAGCTATTGCAAAGACAAACAATAAAAATGGAGCCCCTGAATGGAAATATGAGTGCCTTGCAGACTTGACTGCTAGAGAGTCTTTAATAGCTAGAGTTAAAGAGAGGAGGAAAAGGATGGGGAAAGCCAAGAGACCCACTCAAAGCACAAGATAAAGGCAGAGAAAAGTAAATGCTTTTCTTGGATAATTAAAACCGGGATCGTACGAGATATGAGATTAGACACTTGGTGAATTATGTATTTCTAATTCCTCTACTGGAAGCACCATAGGCTAGAAACAGCCTCCCAGGTATTAATGAAAAAGCCTCAGCATGGTGCTCTAAATTCACTGCAGTGTGCCAAACCTAACAAAATACGCTCGGAAAACCCACAAAAATGGCAAAGTCAAAATTCCTTTGATCAGTTGATTTCTCTTAAAGGCAACTGTTCTCAGACTGACCTCCCACCACCACCATCCCACACACACACATGTGCACACACACACACACACACACACACACACACACACACACACACACACACACACAGAAAGGGAGACAATTTGAAGAGCATGTTCTGGATGGGTTACTTGGCCTTTGAAATGTGTGTAATTATTCTTGAGTCAAATGTGAGACAGTATCATCTCCCTGCTGATGAGCTAAGGCCTGAAGGCTTGCCACCTTAGCTAGAAGGGAATGTGCCATGTGCCGAAGACAACAGAATTCCACTTCCCCTTCGGGTAGCCTTTGTGTCATTCCACATCTTCCAAGTGGATGAAAAGCAAAAGCAATACAGGCCAGCCCTGCTCACCGTGGAAGTGGGCACCTCGCTGCTTCCTGGAGTGTCTCTTCCTTACAGAATCCTCCAATCTCTGCACTCCCTCCCTCAAAACCTTCTCTCCAACATCTAAGGCCTGCCCAGATCCTGCAGGTAGGTAACTTGGTACCATCTTTGTAGCAAGCCATTTGGCAGTGTATACCAAAAATCTCAGAAATTTCCTTTTCTGTGAAGCACACAAAAATATAATCCATATGGAAGATTTATGCCCCAAAATGTTCATTGCAGAATCACTTAGGAAAAGTACATCGCCTAATTATGGGAGACTGTTTGGGTAAATAATATCCACCCATTCTTCCAAGGGTATGTTTACCATTAAAAATTATTATGATAGGATACAAGCAAAACATAGCTATAAATTCATTTACAGTGTAAACTCAAGTCTACAAAATACCACCCACAGAGTGAGAAAAAATGTTCAGCGTATTTACCTCTAGGAGCTGGAATTATGTGTATATCTAAAATAATAAAATAATTTTTTTCTCTTAGCTAGGTTGTCCTTTACTAAGTTTTCTACAATGAGGGTTAATGCCCTAAAGGCAGGAAAGTATGATGGTTAAGCACAGTCTCTAGTGAGAAGACCCGGCTTCAGATCCCAGATATCCCAGATCTACAATGTATGAATTACATGACTTTAGGCAAGTTACCTAATATCCTTGAACCTCAGTTCTCTTATTGACAAAATGAGGGTAATTTTATTGTTATGAGGATTAAATGGGTTGATAAATGTAAGCTGTTTGAAACAGTGGCACAGAGGAAATGCTCAGTAAATATTACCTCTGTTCTGAAACATTTATTGTGTAGTTGTTGAATGCAGGTCAGGTGTTAAGCGCCGTGGATAAAAAGATGGCTAAGACTGGGCTTCTTGTTCTTGAGGAGAGAAAACAGACACAAGCACCATGGGAGCAAATGTGAGAGTCTCTGCTCTGCCAGGGCAATTTTCATTATCCCTGGAATTAGAAGCCCTCAAATAGCTTCCATCCTGATGTTACTTGATCTTTACAAATTTTAGGCAAGTCAGTGAGAAACGAGCATCTACAGGGTAACCGGCCATATAGGAAGGAGGCAGCGGACACCTAATATTTTAAGTCTGTAGGGCATTTTATAATTCCAAACTACTCTTATCAACAGCATCCCAATTCACTCTCACACGACACCTATAAGGCTGGCTATTTTTCAGCAAGACTTAAAGAAGTAAAGTGGGCTGACAAAGGCTACTCGGCCAGCAAGGGGCAGAGATGAGACACAAACGCAGGTGCTAAGATTTTAGCGTAAGATTTTCTTTTGTGTACCCACCGCCTCAGAAACAGTACAGTCTAAAGAAGACAATAGTGAACTCGGAGACCAGGGATCTGAGGTCAAGTTCAGTTCAGCTGTTTATTAGTTGTATGATTTTAGCCTCTCTGAGACTTAGCTTCCTCCTTTAATGTATGAAATAATAAAGCCCAACTGTTAAAGTTGTTGGGATATTGTATGAAATACATTGTGTGCTTTCAAAACATTCGGCAAAATGGTTTGGCTCCTAATTGTTACTTATTCTTCTGAATAAGGGAATAGATTCTTGGTGACACTTAACCACATCATCAACATCATAGATTAGTCATATGTCAAGAATCACGGGGTCCTGACTTCTCAGCAACCATGCCAGGCACTTAGACCATTGCTAAGTCGCCAAAAGAGACATTTTCCACTGAAACCGGAGCCACCATACTGACTCACACAAATAGAAGTGTTTCCATTTTATCCAATTCCCGTGGCCTTTCCCCAACTGGATGGATTAATCCACTGTTTTTGAACATCTAGGTCAATAGTCTTCATTGTTGTGATAGAAAATAGAGAGCTGCTATAGATAAAATGAATCTCTGCAGGACCTACATTTCTGTATAGAATCTGTGATACTATGAATTCCTCTCGACCAATGCATTTTCCATTGCCAAACTGGGCTTTCTTCGCATAATAACAGCTACACAGCCACTCAGCGATTTCACCAACCATAACTCTATGTGGTGATTGTCATGAATGATGAAATATGATTAGCAAATTACAGCCCTGATGTTTTATTTTAAGGGAACTTAAGGAAAATGAATGGACTGAACTATGCATTTTTCAGTAGAATCGTTTAAAAGGAGTGGGCAGTGGAGGACTCAAAACTGATGGCTAAAAGAAAAGGCACAAATAATGTTGCCACTTCACAGCCTATCAGCATAATTCTTCTTTGCCTCCTGACCCGAACAGTTGTACAATGTTGTTGTACATGATTAAACAGCTGCTATTTATTTCTGGCATCTTTATTTTAGTACTGGATAAATTGACCTGCAATTTTAAAAAATTATTTTATATCTAAATGCGTAAAATAGACATGAGATGCTCATTGTAAAATTTTGTATTGTGCTTTCCTTATAAGTTAGGTCACTTAAACAGTATCTCTGGGTCTTGAGTAATGAACAAAACTTTTCTGATAGGTACAGTATGTTTCTTAAATTATGTCTACAATGAACCGTATTGTGGCAAAGTTTCAGGTTCTCAGAAATCTTTTTAGAAATAAAGGTGCTTTTCTACTTTCAAATAATCTTAGACTGATAACAATAGTGTTTTGGCATTGCTGTCTTTTTTTTCCATCTTCAAATCCCAGGCTTATAATTCTTACATCTCTCCCATAGAGTTGGCAGTAAAATAAAATTCAATACAGCCTTTATTTTCCCACTGATACCCTCATAAAATTAGAGGTGCATTCCTATGGAAATAATTTGGCCCTGAAATATAATCAGAAACACACTTAAGAATACAGCCCATATTTTAGGCACACATATTAAAAGAGTAAAGATAAACTGTATTAAATAACATTCAAAATAGCCATTAAAATAAAAGGAAAAAGCACTGGGCTCACATCTGAATCCAGGCTCTGCTAGTTATGAGCCATGTGATTTTGAGCAAGTCACTTACCTTCACAGAGGTAATTTTTTTAAATTGAAATAAGAATATTTACCTCATAGAGTCACTATAAGGATTAAGGGCACAGTAATATAATATCTGATATATAATATGGGTTTAATAAATATTGCTCAAAGTGAATAAATAACTAAAAATAAGCTATTCAAGAAAATTCTGAAACTGCCATCAATTGGCAGTTTGCCGCTGATAAAAAAAAACAAAACAGAAGGATTTTTACTTTCTGAATATGTCCATATTATCTCTGAATAAGTCTCACATTGTCCACATTTTATAACCTTTCTTGACTTTTTCCAAATTACGCATGTACTACAAAACTGGATAAAATCAAACATTTCAGAAAAACATGACAAAATTATGAAAGTTTCTCATAAATAATGAATTCATAATCTTTGAGCCTAGATGCAAACCCAGGTCCCATTCAGGTGACTACCCATCCTGCCTTTCCTGAAACGGTGCCAGTTTATGCCTCTTGTCCTGTCATAATTATTAATAGTGTGCCCTTCACTTTCAAACTGTCCCCATATGGAGGACAATATGTCGTCCCTCCACCCATAACTTGCCTCCCAAAAATGATGCCATGTTCTCCATCTCTCCATTCTTCTTCATTGTTAGTTACTCTTTAAGATCATTATTTGCTTGTTTTCCACAACTTATTTAAAATTTTTCTCTCATTTTAGAGATGCAATTTTTGTAGAAATTAATTTTCCTCTCTGAAGTTAGACTGCATAATTTTGTTTTAAATGCATTTTGTATTTCCAAGAATGCATGCCATTGAGTAAGAATGAACTACTAATGGTTAATGCTAACCTTTTTTAAGTTCCATGAAAAAGGTCATTTTATTTGAGTTCTGCTCTGCCCAGCTCATCCAGGTGAGCCGAGATGTAGAAGTAAACACTGTTCACAAAAGTGGAGTAGAGATCTCACTTGTTTGGAATCCAAATTTTGGAATTTGAGATCATTTGAACAGGATCTAAATTGAAGCTTGACATTGCTTAAGAAGTCATTTCTTCATAACAATGAAAATGAATATTTTAAATAAGATTTTTAGGGCTAAATGCTTGTAAGATCAAACTGCATCCTACAAACAGGTTATAAAAGAAAAATACATGATTTAGCGCAACTTGACTTACAGCGTGAGCTTGGAAATTATTTGATTGTCTATCTCACAGTTCTCTAATTCAGGTTATCCCTTATATTGGCAGATCTACTGAGATGTTAAGGCAAACCCCATGCATGAGCTCCTCAACACCTCTATCCAACTTCCTGCTCCCTCACAGACCACATACCTTCCCAGCCTGCTATACAGCCAGTAGTGCTCAGGTCCCAGCCAAGTCCCTGGAGGGTGGAGGCAGGAAGCAAGAAAGGAAGGGCACAGGGTCTTTTAAGAAGCTTTGCTTTCCTAGTAAAGGAAACAGACACAGCTGCTGCTGCGTGTCCCCCAGCTTGAACATTGGGACCTGCAACCACCATATCGCAAACATGAAGGGGAGGCCAGGAGTACGGCAGAGCCTCCAGCTCTGAGAACGGTGAGCAGATAAACCAGCACAGCACTGCCTCACAGCAGACTTCTCGCTACAGGAGAAAAAGAAACCCTTATTTGTTTAAGCTCCTGCAAACTGGATTTTCTGTTACTTGGGGCCAAATGCATTCCTAACTAACATAATGGCAATGGCACAGGGGGTCCGAGATAAGCCTACTTTACCTTAAATGGATGTTTTGCATCCATCTAAGAAGTGACGCTGTTGTTTTCAAAGCATTAAAATAAGAAACCATTCCCCCGAATCAATTTAGCCTTTTTATTTTAATTTGGACTCCACTGTTTTATTTTGAAGTAAGTATTCTCAGATCATAAGGCCCAGCTATATTCAAATATAAATGTTAAACCTATTCCACATACAGTTTTTTTTATTATTAACCACCCTCCCATGAGACCCTCAATCCCAGCTCTACCACACACCGACCCTATGAACTTGGACTTTATGGCCTTAGTTTTCTCATCTGTAAAGTAGGGGGAAAATAGAGTACAGCTCTAACAGATTATTTATCCCTAATTGTGATAAACAGCTGAGATGTACAATGTTTAAAACAGTGCATGGAACAATAAGCAGTCAATAAATACTAGGCATTATTATGGGTATTTAAAAGTTGATTTGACTTTTACATACAGATACATATAGACTGTATGTGTATGCACATATATAAGCATGTGCACATACAGTTGCATTTTACTTTGATCCTCCAGTCCTTTAGACGCCTAAAACATAAACCCAGATAAGCCCCCACTGAATACACTGTCCTTAATCTCTTTTGCCTTTGCTTTTTTTTTTTAAGTTCTGTGTCTAAGCTCAGTTGGTTAAGTTTTGTGTAATGGAACTCTAAAAACCATTTACTCTTATTTCCATGAAAACTTGAAAGACTATGGATACTGCTTTAAAAGCCTTGAGCTAGCCTGCTTGGGCATCAGCTAGTACTATTTCTCCTTACCACCAATTAGCAAACATACAATTTGGTTTTTGTTTGGTTGGTTTTTGTTGTTTGTTTTAATCTTTTCCTTTCTTGCAAAATTGTGGTTGTAAACTCTGTTTCTCACTGTCTTCACCGGGGCTCTTCATTTCTCTCTTTCAGGCATGAGCTGTTCTCTTGTCCCTATTAGGCAGTTGGTCTCCTGGATATTTTATATATTGCTGCTTGAACTTTAAAGTCATCTCAGAATACATGTATTTGCCAAGTGAGTCACTTCTAAGGTTGGCACTTTTTCATTTCTTTAGTGAAAGAGGTCTGTCTTTCCCCCTTTGTAACTGCTTCCCAAACAACCAGCAGCCTTCATCCCCTCTCCTTACCGCGTGCCATTCCTGTCTTCCCCTCCAGTGTCTCAGGCTCCTGGAAGCCTGTTGTTTCTGCCCAGCACAGCTCCTTCCTCACATCCCAGCGTGTAGAATCCTGACTGCTCCTACTGCACGATTGTTATCTTCCAAATTGCCTTCCCGAGCTGCAGCTGCCACCACTCTTCTGCCGTGGCCAGTGTCAGGTCTAAAAGAACTGTCCCCTTGCTGGCTTCCCTATCTCCCACATTAAAAAGTTGTCATCGTCACATTTTACTTGTCAGCAACATGATGCATGGATCAGATATTTCCTTTTACTCTTTCATCTTTGCCACACATAAGAATTAGTGTCTAATGACACAGAGGCAAAAAGTTAATGGAAATTTAATTGAAAAAACCACCATCCCAGCAGGAATTGAACCCAGTGGCCTTAACACAGGAGGCAGATATTTCTTCCAGTAGGCTTTGGAGTTGGGTTCAGCATGCTTGGATGTAGCCGGTATCACTTTGGTAAACAAATCATTCCCACATTTTCCCAGTATTACTTTGGTCAACAGAAAGAAGAAAGGAGTGGATTCCGATTTAAATGTCAGGGCTATCTGCTTTAAGGATTCCAAACAGGGGAGTTATAATGAAAATAGGATTTAATTTCCTGTAAATGTTTGAGTTCTACAGCCTTAATATATAGAAATAATGAATATTTATACACCTAAAACACACCTTCCCGTTAGTTAAAGCAGCACTTAGCCACTGGTGCCCAAAAGAACACCAGGAGAAGTTTTTCAAGGATTATGAGTCTTGCCTCGGATTTTTCTAGAGGAAATAACATTATCTGAATACTTTTGTTCCCTCTCTTTCATATTTTTCTTCTAAGTCATATGAAGAAATGGACAAGGTGTACAATTTCGCTGATTCAACAGGAATGGAGTCCTGCAGGAATTAATCAAGCTATTGTTACGTGTTTTTATTTTAAAAAATAAATTGATGAAGCTTAACAAATGTGTTATATCCAGATTAGCCTAGAGCTTTCACCCAGTCTGCAATACTCAGGAGAGGTGAGGATTCCCAAGGAGGCTGAGAACAAGTGTGGATTCTCAGCCCTGTGATCGCTTTCAGCATTCTACAGCATTTTGTTATTTCCTTGGGCCTGGTTAAGTGGCTCTAGGCATCACAAGATGTAACTAACTAAATTAACCCTCAAATCACTGAAAAAACTGTACATGATTCACAGAAAGAAACCACAGATTAAAGCACTACATATAACACCAGCTCAAGCAA
Organism: Smutsia gigantea; assembly: GCA_032199065.1. Taxonomy (NCBI): domain Eukaryota; kingdom Metazoa; phylum Chordata; class Mammalia; order Pholidota; family Manidae; genus Smutsia; species Smutsia gigantea. Next base: position 74,400 of record JAVSCE010005014.1, on the reverse strand, counting down.
ACAATGAGAAAACGGCAGAGCCGACATGTCTCTCACACTTGGACAAGGTCTTCACCAGCCATATTGCAACGTAAAAAAATTTCAGATTTCACTATCAAAAAGTCAACAACAACAAAAGAATTCCTCAGAATTACTTAAAATAAAAAATGTATTTATGATAAGAGCTTACACCTATGATCATTAATGGTGAACCTTGCACCGTCAGGTATTAGTAAGTGATGGTATGAAATCTTCATGAAGCACAAAACATTCAAAGAAAAATGTGCAGAAGTAGAAAGCAAATGTTTACAAGGTTTCTAACTAGGTCTTAAAGTTACGTGAAATCCAATCAGGAGTTATAAAACTCTACTAAATTTAATGATAATTATTTAAAAGCTTCTTTTTTTTGTGAAGGCAAAATGGTTTTCTGAATTGCTAATAAATAAAAATTACATTTCTGGAATTTTTTTTATCTTTACCTCACCCATTTTAAACTTCTGTTGAGAGACTATGCTCAAAAAAGTTTATAAATCTCTGTTCTGGTGAGGATGTGGTAGTAGTATTTGTTTTTGTTGTTTTTTTTTCAGATATCTAGCTCTTTTCATTCTTTCTAGTGACTTTTCTAAGAACTCAGTGATGTATTTATTCATGTCTTCAGTTCTAAATGTAAATTCCTTACTTTTCTTCATAGCCTACTCATTCAGCTTAGGCATTAACAGCCTAACTAGAATCAGGCATCAGATCCATTATTTGCTAGCTGGGTGACTGGACAAGTTATTAACCTCTGGACCTCAGTTTATCCATCTGCAAGATAGAAATAACAATACCCATTTCATAGTTTGAAATAAAGCTATGTAAAGCACTTCACACAATGCTTGGGCACACGGTGGGAGTCCATTAAATGTTAGCTCTGATTGTTGTTACTGCTCGCATCCCCGTGACAGGCAATCACTGTTCCAGCTTCAGTGAACCACTCACGGGCCCCTTAACTGCTTTTGAATAGCTTTCCTACCTGCTCTACATGGTCAAATGTTATCTGTGCTTTTCTGTCCATTTTAAATACTACCTGCTACATTATGGCTTCACTAACACGGCCCAGCCAAAAACAACTTTCTCTCTCCTCCACATCAAATAAGACTGTATCTGCTTCTCTCTTGTGAAGCTTATAGTTGTCTATCTTGTATAGAACATATATGACATACATTTGAATCATTTATATGTAAATCAGACTCCTTCCTAGAGAATGCGTTTCTTGAGGATGGGGTCATTTCCTATTCATAGCTGTCCTTTCCAAAGCATTCAACATTGAGCTTTGCTCTGAGTGATAATCAGTAAATAGGAGTTGGATTAATTAATTAATTATTTTGCCCTTTCGGTGCAAAATATCTGCTTGAAGGCAGTCCAGGCACTGAGAAGGGTCTCCTGCAGGAAATATTTCCATCTTTGTGTCTCCAATCCCTGTCACATGCTGTAGTTAATAAAGTAATACAAAATTTATCTAGACATGAACGTGAACCTTGCCTTCCCTCTCCACTCCCTGCTGTTAACTCGGTGACGCTGGAGAAGTCATTAACTATCCTGGACATCACGGCTCTTGCTGGTGAAACTGAGGGAGAAGCTAAAGCGTAAGAGCCACTGAGTATTACTCAGGCATCAAGATTGAGGCCAGAAAACAACAGAAAGATGCATGCGAGGAGCAGCGGGCTGGTTACGGGCTGGGGCAAGTCCAGCAGGAGGGGTTGTGTAGGAGCTCCTAGCGCAGATGGGGCCCAGCTACTTCCAAACACACTGTCATGAGCAGAAAACGAGAGGGAGAAATACTTGGCTTCGCCCTTTGTTCTATGTGCCAGTGACTCTCATGGGCCAAACCTAGATATAAGGCCCTTGGCAGTGTCTGGGAAGACAGCCTATAGGGGTGAGCCCCGAGTGATATGGAACAGGGCAGGAGGAATGAGAAAGGCACCTGAGGGCAGACGAACAACTAACCGACCCAGATGGTCTTGGAGCCGGCGTCAAAGACGAGTTTCCCAGCCAGGCTCTCTCTCGGCCTGCGACTTCTTTGAAGTTCCTGACCCCAGCTGCTGCCTTCACACCCTTGCAATAAAATGTTGATGCTTCGGAATAACTATGAGGAAAGCTGCTGACTGTTTTTGAAATGGTCTGATAAAATGGTGTTTAGAAGTAAAAACCCTGTCATGTAACACTCACTTATACACTCAGTTCCAGAATCTCCCCTTGCTGCTTTCTTCCATGTGTTATACTTGCTCATAACTAGGGCTTTCCTGGTACAGTGCATCCCAGAATAGAACACTAACTGTGTTTTTCCAGAAGGACATTGACCTCATTTACTCAATGTCCCATTCCCTCATAAACTACTAATGTAACATTAACAATAAACCCACCTTCCAGTGATAGGCTGATCCTTCCAACAAAAAACATAAAATCCATCAGTGTGTTTTCCTGCTAAGGGGGACTAGGAAGCTGCAAGCTTTCCTTTTACTTTTCCTTGTATTTCACAATGGCATTCATTGACTTACAGCTGGCATTTGTGAAAAACCAGTAAAATGACATCACATGCATATTTCATTTGTACAAACTCAACTATATCCACTCGGGGGGTGGGGGAGTAGAGGTGGGTGATGCACCCAGGGTAGGGGTCACGAGAGAGAGGGAAGAGAGGGGAAATTTTCTAATAACATGACAATTTTACCTATCATTTCTCTTGGTGAGCAAATGCCCTGGAGTGAGCAGGAGGTGAGAGATATGAATCTCTTCTGCCTCAAATCAATCTCTGCTCCTGCTTATCTCTCGCAGCCTCTTGCCAAGATGCTAATGTTCAAAGATTTGGCACTGAAAAATTAAATGTTGCTTACACAGTCTTAACTGTATATGTAATTTTGTATATACTATACATACCAACGCTGTAAACCAGGTTTACTACATGAAATGGGCAAATTGGGACTTTTTAAGGGTGACATTTTTAAGAATACAATAGCTCTTACCTTCCACGCTGACCTAACCCTCCCATATATGTAGGATTCCAGTGCATACACACCAGGATGGAAAAATTCAGTCAAGAGGTCAGCAATGGTGCAGGAACAGGGGGAAGGGAGGTTTGCAGCCCACCAGAACAAGAGCATGAGTCTAAGCTTCAAAAAGCAAGGCTGGGGCGCTGAAGGGGTGGGGGGGGCACTGCTGAAAATCAGTATAGCTGCAGGATTTATCTTCACAGGCTGCCCCCAGGATGCCCAGATGCCGTTTTGAGATTCACCCCATGGTTGAGACACTTCCTTTCCTCTGCCTCAGCTATCCATCTCATGAAATGGGAGTGTAATATCTTTTTCTACTTACTGTCACCAAAAAATATACAGTGATTAGATCTATTTACTAGGTAATACATTCTCCCAAGCTAAACTGTCTAACAATCTGGAGAATGCAAGGAGATAGCCAAATTTTGTGTGGAATAAACCCATCCTGGTTCTGTTCACCTCCCAGATGGCAGAACTTTGAGGTATGGGGACAGTTATGGTGGTGTGAATGTCCTCTGCCCAACACACATCACACTTATGCCCTCACTTAATCCGAGATATCAAGAGAAAATTTTTCCCAACCTTAATCCAAATCCATATGGCTTCATTGGAATTGCTTCAGCTTCCTAAACTCAGCCGTGTAATATCCCACATGCATGAGCCACCGACGAGAGAAGCCAGGGAAGTGTCATGTGAGATAGGAGCTCCTGCAGTCTGAGAAGCTGCCATTAGCAGTAAGCCTCCCAGAGCTCACCCTGCCCTGAACTCTGGGCCCCCCGCCACACCCCAGAGCCCAGCTCTCTCTAACATGCCAGGTTAATGCTGAGAAGGAACTTAAACCACAAAGGACCAAAAAGCAAATATTTTTGCCCAAAGCTAATGCAGCAAATTACATGCAAGACCTAAACTCCAAGAGCCTTTTAAATGGTGCACGTCTGCACAAACACACAGCCTCCAGTTTGCCAAGACTTAAAAAACTAAATTAAATCTAAGTCAAGTCCCACTGTGGGATTTATAGAACCAGTTAAAAGACCAGGGTTCTGGTCTTGGCAGGACTGCTGGCTTACCTCGTCCCCAAGTAACTAATTTTTCTCCCTGGGCTTCTGTTTGCCTGCCTATGAAGCCAACAGTCCATCCTGAGTGCATAGGAATGGTGAGGTGAAAGTGTGGCAGGGCGCTCAGAGCCCCATGCAAGAAAGGTGTTGATGCATGACCAGAAATTCATCCGGAATGATGCCAAGGGCTCTGTTGCCCTGTCTGGGCTGCTGTGCACGACAGCAGTCTGTGACATGCAAAAGGGCACAGTAGGGGTCAGGGCCTCTTTCCACCTGGAGCAGGGCTTTATCCAAATGGAGGAAACAGCCTTGTCTTCACACATGGTGGCATCTGCCTACAGGCCTGGGAAGCTCATTCGCTCAGAGAGGGTGACTTTCTCTAATTCCCTTAAAGATATCCAATATATAAAAGCCCTAACCAGGAATGGAGCAACTTTCAGAGCTGCTGCCATTTTCAAAGAGCCAGATAAGGGAAGTGCTAACAAACGGAGCTTCTTTGGTGAGAATCATATTCACCATGAACACTGTGTGGTCAGCAGGCTGGAAACAAGCAGACATACGGGACTGAGCACCACCTGTGCACCTTGACCACATGACAGAGCACTCGGCCAGATTCCCCAAGTCCTGTTCCTTCACCTGTAGCTGCAGCCCCAGGAAGTGATGCAGATGGAACCACAGAGGCTCACTCAGAGGAAGTAACTGCAGTGGGGCCAGCAGCCATGGTAGTGCTGCATAGGAAAGCCCGGACGGTGATCAACTGCATCTGGCCTTGTTCTGCTCACACGCTCAGTCAGACACCAGACTGCAGCAGGTGGTGATTTTCTGAGCACTGGGGAAAATGTGTTTCTTAGGTCAGGATGGGCTATCAGTTCTGCATCATTTTCATCCCTGACTTTCTTTATGCTTAGATTTCAAACTATTATTTCAACGAAGCATTTTCGTCCTTATCTACCAGTTGAGAAATGAGTTACTGTCCATTATTGATCACACATTTTCACAGATCCTGTGGCTACAAACGTGACCGTGAAAATCCTGTCTGTCAACCGGTGCCTGAGAAGAGCAACGAGAAGCCAGCCACCAAGAGAAGGCCCAGCGGGCTGATTGAGACTCAAGCTCCAAATACACAGGACACACTGGCCAGATACAAACAGTCAGCCAAGCCAGCCTGAAGATTTATCAACAGTTTTTTGACAATTCGCATGGCTTCTGAATGTTTCTGAGCTGGGGAGAAAGAGGAGGAAAGGGAAGAGACAGAGGAAGGGTGGGTATTCCTCCTTCCCTGACATAAACCATTATCGGGAAATTAGTATTCAGAATTATACCTCTGCCAATGAGTCATTTTTGTCAACTCTATTCTTTTCTGTAGTTTCCTAATTTCCCACAACAAATGAGTGGCTTCTAATAAGCAAGAATTAGGAAAAGTACCTTCATTATCTAGATGTATTTGATTCCTAAGTTCTGACAGTAAGTGTTTAGACAGTGAGTTGGGAGAGGAAGAAATCTATTTGGCTTCTGAGTTTCAAAAAAACAAGAATTGAGATTTCAGAAAGTGATGAATTTATCTGAATCAATTTGCTTCCTGAGTCCTCAGAGGGAAAATTTGCATGGCTAGAGGTCAAACAGCAAGAGACGCCTATATTGAACTTTTAATAAACAACCCTTATCTCCCCTTTCTACACATAAGCACCAAAATTATACCCCAATGGACAGTTTTGCAATGTCTGTCTCTGGAAAAATTTTACACCACAGTACTTTTATATGAACAAACTTCATACTCATTTTGGTTGTTTCTTAAAGTAAGGAAGTTTCCAGAGTAAGTCACAGAAGCAAAGGAACTGGAGACAATACAGGTAAAGTAGGTTTCTTTGTCAAATTCATACAATGGAAATACTTGAGCAAGGATTATGTTTCAGTGTAAGTCTGCATTCTCTCAACCACTTTGTCAGTGAGCTAAGGATCTGAGATCGATAGGCAAAAAGTATTAGGCAAATTGGAAGTGTGATTTCTTGGCCTCAGCCCATAAAGTCTTCCCTTGTGTTTTAGACAAATTAAATCAGAGAAAAAAAAAACATATGTCCTGGCCAAACCCGTGACTGTTGCAGACCTTCTGTGCCACGGGAGTGGAGCTCACCAAAGAACTAGAACTTCACCCTACAAACAATACTGAAAAGGAAATATCATACTTGCCCAATGAACACACTAGTGCTAATATACCTCAAGAAAAGATGTACCCAGAGAACCAAAATGTGTTATACAGAAAGAGAAAGGTGAGATCAGACCCCTGGGAGAATTTTTAGCCCTTCTTTAATACCTTCCAAATATTCTGGAACTTGTTTCCTGCTTGGATTCATCTAATATTCCCTGATATATTTCACAGATGTGAGTTACATTTGGAAACATGACTCAGGGACACCGTGGCTTTGACCCATATGTGGGGCTCACGCAGCTTGTCCCAGTTTCCCACAGCATCCTTGTCATTCACTCACAGTGTCCTTTGCTAGTGCCGCCCACTTCCCTCCCAGCAAAGGGCCACATTACTCAGCACACAGTGATCCCTGACTCAGTCGATGTAGGAGGAGACTGCCATCAAACCCAGTGTGAGTCTAGGAGAGAAAGATCCCAACTGGCCTGTGAAGACTATTGGGATTTGCCAAACAGCTCCACCTCACAGAGTTAATTCCCTCTTCTTCTCTTATTGTGCTTAAATGTGGCATAATTTGCGACCTGTTAAAAAATACTGGCTTACTTCCAGTGACCTGGACTCAGCACTCCCTATTCCGAATCACCAATCTCAGTAGAAACGCTTATTAAGTGAGTGAGATGCAAGAAAGAAAGGAGAGATGTAGGGAACACGGGCAGGGCAGAACAGCAACTCACACTGAAACACACAAACTCCTCTGAAATTCTAATTTTAAAATAAGAGTAGTCCGATTTGTTGGAACCTAATATTTATCTTCACAACAACCCCAGAGAAAGGTATTGTTATTCCTATTTTACAGATGAGAAAATCAAGAGTGGAAGTTGGGGAAAGCTGTCCAAGATCTCCCATCCAGGAAATGATGGAGCTGAGTTTCCAACCTAAGTTGGATCTCTTCTCTTTCACCTCTAAAATCTATCAGAAATACTAACCAAAGGGTATTTAATGAAATAAGTTTGGACAGAACACAAAGACAATCTAAAGAACTTCGGAGAATGGTTTGTTCCAAGATCTTCTAAGTTAGTTATCTTAACATGTCATGTTATCCGTGCTATTCTTAACAACCTAATTCAACTTGACCTTCCTTTATAGAGAAGTATTGAGAAAAAACATTATGTTCTGCTTTCTTCTTAAATAATCTCTTTCCAGGGTCCCTTATTCTTCTTCCTCTGAGCTCAGCCCCGTGTTCTCCCAGGACCTCATCAGCACAAGACTGCCTCCAGCTCTACATAGGTGTCCTGACCCAGCAGGCTCTCCTCCCAGTCCCCAGAATCCCTCCCACCCCCAAAACAGGTCCATCAAACCTTGTGCTTAGCTACATAAAAGCTGTCTCATCAGCAACTGAGACCTGAGCCTCTCAAACCCTCCCTTTAAATCAGCCCCATCTGTTCTCAGTCCTGACCTCTTGAATCACAAAACCCAACTAGAGAAGGGCCCACAACCCCCAGGCCTGGCCCACCACAGGCTCACACCATCCACATACAGGTTGGCCCTGGCAGATAATCCTGGTATTTGTCTCTCATCCACCCCCTGGCTCCTTTCCCCATTATAACTAGTACGTATTTCCTTATCTTGTCTTATGACTCCAATCCTGGCCAAATACCCACCTCCTTCTTCACCAAGCAGCTGGAGAACCTCTAGAGTCAGCTTTCCCTTGGAGCCCCTTTCACCTGCCATATATCCCTTTCTCCTGCCTCTTCCCCTCCCTCTTTCCTAAGGAAGACCTATTCCACGTCAACGCTCTGCAAAGCCAGCCCTGCGTGTCTCTTCCCCTCTCAGAAGTCCAAAAGTACTCATCATTTGTACCTCTTATATGACTGTTAAGGGACAGTTGCCAAGTATCTCTTTTTCCTTCGAATCTTATTTTAATATTTTAAGTTGCACAAACAACAGCCTGAATTATCTTTTTTCATGCACATATCCTGTCTACCCGACCAGATTGGGTGTCCTCCAATGCTCTGTCCTTTCCCATCTGCTCATTTCCCTCTCTAATGACTCCCTCGGAGAGAGCTCATCCTCTTGCAAAACACCACGTATACTACACATGGTCTTGCCACTCAGCCCCCGCCCAGGCCGCCCCTGGGCTTAGGGTCCTTTCTCCTTGGCCTTTTCAATCTAACTTCACACTCTTTTCTCAAGGCCACTTCAAATTCCCAGTAAGCCTTCTCCAGCAAACACATGTCCACAACTACCTATTCTTCCTCTGACTTTCTATAGCACTCCTGTCTATACAAACATTTTAATACTTATGTATATTCAGATTTATTGTGCCTATGAGCATGTGTACTTTTTGTTTTCCTGAATGGACTGGGACCTTCCTGAGGACAGTAACCAAGCCTTTGGTTTTGTATTCGCCATAGTATCAAGCACAGTGCTATGTGTTCTGAGGATGCTTATGCATTGCCTCCTACCTACGTGCACCCTACATTTTGATGATTAAATCATAACTCAGATTTTTTGTTCCAAGTATGGCACAGTAAAGTAAAGCTGTAGTAGCTCTAAACTGAGCAAAATCTGGAACCAAAACAAAATCTGAACCCCGGCAATGAAGGGGTTTATACGCTTAAGAATCTCCTTTCACAGGACACGAAATTTGATGACGGTGTAGACACTGCCCCACTTCACAGGCGTGTCTTGTTTAGTTATCTGAGCCCAGAAATACCACACCTTGAGAGTCTATCTGAATCAAGAATTCAGACCTCGCTTGCTCAGATGGAAAGTTGCATGCGGTCAAGCGAAGCTGGCTGATGAAAGCCGGTGTGTTCAGCTTCCTTTCAAATCAGCAACTGTAATTGCCACAAGCATTTAATATGGCACCAGTCACACCTGTGTTCTGGGGCCAAGAAAACAGTGGCCAGCTCAGAACCTTCTGAAACCCAGGTGGCTGGAATCCAAGGCAAACAAGAATGAGCAGCTGAAGCACGGCAGTGGGGACCCAGCAGCAGCCCTCATAATCCAGGGAGCTTACCCACCATTCGGCTGGGCAGGGTGTCACCGGCAGCGTGTCGGGTTAGGGGTGGATTCAGCCTTTCCCCCTGGGGAGCTGGGTCTCCACTAATGGCAATTGTGAAGAAATCCTCTTGTCTCTTCCTGGTCTGAAAATGTTGTCAGCTCCTCTGGGTGACAGAGCTCGGCTGCATCTTACAAGTGAAGTGTGGCGATCCGTACAGAAGACCCACCCTCACAGACACAGTCTATCTACAATGACAACAAAGAGCCAGCGGCCAGCATTCCCAGGCTCTTTCATTGTGAATGACGCTCCTAGGAGCTGGTAGCCACTTAGAATGTTCCATAAAGCCCTCAGGATGACATTCTAGCAAGGCAGCAGATCACTGTCCATTAGTTCAAAAGCCAGTCAGAGTGAAAGTTGAGGGTAAAGTTGAGATACCACAGATTCAGCAGTTTCTAAACTTTGTTATAGTTTGTTACCAGGTCTGGCAATAGCAAGTGAGAAAAAGGAAAGGAAAAAATATAGCTCACTTTTCAAAAGTACATCCCCAGCCCATGTGCACTGGGGTTGTTGACATCAGGAAGCCAATCCTGCTTCCCCTCACGTATCAGTGGAGAAAGCATCTATATTCATTTCCTATGAAGCCAGCATCCTCCACAGGACCCTCCCTGAGGCATGAGAACAGAGCCACCTGGGTTTGGGGCAGCGTAGTCTTAGTCTCGAGAGTCCAGAACTTCAGTTCATGTATTCATTCAACCAATATTTCTCAAGCACTTACTAGGTGTCAGGCATGTATTTGAAAATCTGGAATATAGCAATCATTTAAGTAGGGTAAGTCTCTGCCCTCCTGGATCTTAGTTTCTGTCAGGAGATAGGCACTTAACGAATGCACAAATAAATAGGTAGACTATCAGCTGGTGATAGGGGCTTTAGGGAAAGCAAGGCGGATAAACACGACAGGCATCAGCCAGGGGTGGGAGGGATGTGGATCATATCAGGTGGTCAGGGAAGGCCTCATGGAAGAGGTGACATTTCAGAGGTGAAAGAGCAGCCATGCAGAATTGTAGAGAGAGATTTTCAGGAAAAGGGATCAGAAAGGGTGAAGACCCTGAGGCTGGACAAGCATTGGCGTGTCTGCAGAAGAGCAAGGGGCCAGGGGGCTGCAAGAGAATGAGGAAGGCAAAGAGAGGAAGGAACAGAGACAGAGAGGCGGTGGGAAGCCAGCTCCTGTGCGACATCAGAGCACAGTTTAAGGACACTGGTTTTGACTCAGCATCTCAAGCCGGGCCCAGTCGGGAGACAGAAGCCACAAGAGCTATTTCACCAGTGCTAATTTAATATTTAGAAAAAATTAACTAGGGATAAAGTCATTAACCAGGTGACCAAAAGGGTAAAAGAGGTACCAACTGCGGAAGCTGTCTCCATCCCTTGGCTGGGGGGATGAAGGGCGAATTATGAACACGTAGAAGCTCAGAAGAGGGTCCCATGGGGCAGGAGGCCAGCCCACTGAGAGGCAATGGCGGCTGGTCCCCGTGTCCCTGAGAAAGTGCAGTGAGATTGGTTCTTGAGTGCGGGGGAAGTTGCAAAGTGGATTTCACCGCAGCTACAGGAAGGAACTGCCACTGCCAGGGTGAAGCAGTGGGGCTGGGGTGCCGCTCACAGGGGCTGGGAGCTGACAGAAAACAAACCAGGAAGAAGCAAGTCCTTTGTCCCTTCTCCAGGGGTGCAGGCTCCCTCTGGCACCCGGACGCGCCCAGCCTAGCAGGGAGCCAGCTGACGAAGGTGGTTTTCAGGGGCCCAGCCGCAGCAACATAAGATGGGAGTATAGAAGGAGGGTTTGAAGAGAGATGTAATAACTTAATAACTGACACCCTCTGAAGGAGACAGGAAGGCACCAAAGGATTCTGAGCAAGGGAGTGACATAAACTGACTCATTCTGACAGTCTTGTTGAGAAGGGAGAGTAGGAGGCTACAACAAGTGGGGGTGGGAAGAGGAGGTTGGATTCTGGATACTGTCAGTCCCACTGGATTTGCTGATGACTTGCATGTGGGCTGGAAAAGAGAGAGATTCGGAAGCAAGGGTGACTCCCACATTTTGGTCTGAGTAACAAAATGGAGACAAATTCATGGAGGGGGCAGAAGACTGAGCAGGAGCTCGTTTATGAAAAGGGAAGACAGTCTGGGGAAGGTTAGGTTCGAGAAGCCTGTTCAAAATCCAGGTGAAGGTGATGTTGGCAGGCAAGTAGATACCAAGTCTGGGGTTCAGGAGAGAGGGTTAAGGTTACATGAAATTTAAGATTCACCCATCATACAGATGGGTTTTAAAGCCAGTGATTAGATGAGCTCACCAGTGACATGCCAACATGGCTCAGAATGCACAATGGCTAGGGCTAAGGATTGGGGCCAGAAGGACTTAGGTTTGAATGCAGTTTCCCACCGCTGAATGTCCCCAGACAGTTCTTCACCACACAGAGCCTTGATTTTTTCACCTGTAAGTGAGGATGACAGTCATCATACTGACTGCACTGGTCCCGCGTGAGGATTACATGCGGTCAGTAGGTGAAGCCCTCACACCAGTGCCTGACCCGTGTTCTCAGCCCATCCACAGCCCAAAGAATGGAGTAGCAGTCAAGTTGTTCCCCGCAGTGAGAAAACTAGGACAAAGGAAGTGAAGAGGGGAAACTGAGTGCTTTCTGAGATATACAGGGACCAAAGTGGAGGAATTATTCCTCTTGGCTGGAAATAACTGGCCAGTAACAGAAGCCAGACAACCATCAGCTTGCACAGAGAGAAAAGACAGTGTGCTTTTTAAAACAATCAGCAGTTCTTTAAAATGCCAAAAGTGAGTTTGCAGAGCAAGGCCGACACAGAAACAAAATCTGTGCTGCGGGGTGAATTACTGAGACGTCAGCGGGTGCCAGTCGTGAGCGGGGTGAGATGTGGATGAGTCAGGAGGAGCGCCGCGTCACGACCGCTCAGCCCCCGCACACCAGTCACCACGCGCTCGAGTCCGCCTGGGAAGGGAGCCCCATCCTCCCTTAATTGTTCACCTCTCATTAAGCATTTTCACATGAGGCAGGCGCTCCTTTCCAGGAGCTCAGTTGTTGGTTACGTAAGGCTCTACTGCATTCCTGGCCTGAGAACTGAGACCAGCTGTCTGCACAGGGCACTCTGTTCCTAGGGGGTAGGTCAGTTCGGGAAAGCAAACCACACAACACAAAGCTGAGCAAATCCAGTAGCAGAGCCGAAGAGGCTGCTGTCTTCAGAGCCTGCTCTCCTCAAACGTCAAGCACACTGCTTGCTGGTCGTCCTCCCCCCGTGTGTGGAATCAGAGTGCCTCTCCACTGGTCAATATGAAGGACCCTTTTACCAAGTCTCTCCATGGTTACCTCGTTTGGTATCAAAAGTTCTTCTCATTGTTCTGCTCACAGCAGCCCTTTTTCCACATAAGTTCCCAACACTTACACAATGTAAAAGACTACTGTCCAGAGATTATATCCCAAACAGCTGTTCCTGGAGGCTTGGAGGGGTCCATCTGGAAGACTGATCTGCAGCCCCAGCTGCAACTGGATTCTCCAGGGGAGACATTAAAAGCGCTGATGCCAAGGTTCTACCCAAGCCAAATGTTTTGGGCTGCATTGTGTCCCCCAAATTCCTGTGTTGAAGTCCTCAAAAACCCAAATACCTCAAAATGGGATTGTATTTGGAGATAGGGACTTAAAGACATAATTAAGGTAAAATGAGGTCATGAGGATGGGACCTAACCCAATATGAATGGTGTCTTTATAAGAAGAGTAGATTAGGATGCAGACAAATGCAGAGCGGCAACCGTGTGAGGATACAGGGAGAAGGTGGCCACCTACAAACCAAGGAGAGGGTCTTCAGAAGAAACCAACTTAGCCCACTCCTCGATCTCAGACTTCCAGCCTCCAGAACTGGGAAACAATAAATCTCTGCTGTGTAAGCAACCAGGCCTCTGGTCCTTTGTTATGGCAGCTCCAGGAAGTTAATACACCAAAATCAGAATCTCTGGGAATGGGACCCAGACATCAGTATTTATTATACTTCAAGTGTTTTTACTATGCAGCTGCATTTTAGAGCTCAATATTCTAGACTGTGAATTCCCTCCAGTCTGCTAAAACAAGTGCTGACCCATAAGATCGCTTCTCTAAGAACACATCATGCCTGATGTGTGGTATAAATCCCTCCCCTCCCCTCCCCTCCCCTTCCCCCGCCCTTCCCCTTTCCTTCCCTCCCTTCCTCCCTTCTTTCCTGCCCTCCTTCCTTCTTTCCTCCCTTGACAACAATGAACAGATCACAGCCCTCACCTCAGCCCCCAGCTCAGTATAAATGAAGTTAAGTCCCATCTAACATCCATTAAAATTGGAACCACTGAGTGGCCCCTAAGAAAATCCTTAATACAGAAAAGGACCTAAGGACTCTGATCTGCTGAGACCCCACTGACAGGCTAACAGGGAGACACGAAGCAATGCCTGCCTTCTTTGGGGAATACCCCTGTCTGACAGAATGTCCTTTCTTTGCTTAACTTCTGCCTCATTTGGCTTTTTGAATGGCCCGTTGTCCACAGTGACATCTTCCTAGGAATGTCCAATGGCTACTACGACTGCAGGGACAGGCAGGGCTGCAGCAAGACACTGGACACAGTTCTGTGTGAGTGGCCAGGCCTCACTTCTCTGCCAATGGTTGGTTCAAAATAAGCCACCAGCAATGACCTGGTCACAGCAACTCTTTAAAGGATGATCCTAAGGGGACCTGAGAGCTTGCGAGCCTCCTTTCCCTCCCTGTGCCTCTGTTTGCCTTCCTGTAACACAGACACAAGAGATCTGGGCATCTGAGCACCACTCGGGTTAGAGTTTTAATCATCCTCCTTTTTAACAGCTAAACCTTATCCGCATATGTTTCCCCAGCACTTGCTTCCATCCCCTCCCCCTCTTTTATATTCATTCCTGAAAGCTTCTATTATCAACCACTGCATGGGGTAAGTTTTCAAAGCAGCAGTCAGTTTTCGAGCTGCATGAATTCTCCTACAGCCAAAAGGAGGCAAGTGACCAACAAGGATCCTGTTTTCACTCCACCGTTTCCTGCCTTAGTGTCCGTGCATGAATTTTCATGATATATGCATGTATCAAGGTCGGGTTTTTACAAAACCCTCTCCAAGGATGGGTCTGTCTTTCACAGAGGGTCCAGGGTAAAAGGGAAGTAGAGACACCGAACTGAAAGAGAGAAGGGAAGGAGGGTGGATCCGCACTGCATTTGTCTCAGGCACTTCCCCACGTCTTCCAGAGCCAGGTCTGCCAGGAAGGGGCTTGTGTTGAGTCTGGGTGTCTGGTTCTCTCTCCACTATCCTGGCTTCCCCTATCCCATTCATCAGTGTCCCTAAATGAAGCTGTCCGCCCCCTAGCCAGGCCATCTCCATACAAAAGCCCTCAACCACACGCCAGCAGCTCTGAAGCCCTCTTGGCCCTGCACGCCTGTCCTCCGCAGAGGCACTGTCATGACCACCCCACTCTGGTCTCCTGCTCTTTCATCTCACCCAGCCTTTGGACCACACATCCGTTTGCACTGTGCCTTTGGCGGCTCTGCACAAAGACACTGCCTTGTATGGGACATCTGCAGGTTAAGTAGGACCTCCTTGTCCCTTGGAGATTTGGGAAGGCTCCACACCACCCAGTTCAAGGTCCCTGAATGTCCAGAGGCTTCCTGCAATTTCAGCCAGTTTCGGGGACAACGCCCTCTGCACCTGGTTCCCACCTCTTCACAAAGTACTATAGTACGGAAGCGGGCTGCAGAGAGGGGACCAAGAGGGAAGATTTACATCAGACACAAATTGAGAACCACGATATATATTCTCAAGTTGCTCTTAGCAACCCCACAGCTGGGGCATCTGGAGGGATCCTCTTTCTGTGCCCTCCTCCAACCCAGTGCCCGGCCTCTCTGCCTGCCCAGGATTCCCCTGGAAAGTACAACCTTGCTCCCTCCATTATGTAAAGATGATCAGCATAAAACTTGTAGACACAAGACCCCAGCAAAGGTCTCCCTTTTTCAATGGCCCACAGCCTTTCCCTGAGGAATGGGCTCACCACGGGCAATTCCTCACAGGGTCCTGCCTCCATCCCTGCTCTGCTGTGAGAAGCATCACCCAAGTCAAAACAAAACCTGGCCAGGGGCCTCCACCTGACAGGGTGGGAAGCTGCCAAGCAGGTGGTAACCAAGCAGGTCCCATCCCATCTTCTCTCAGGAGGCTGGGTTGCAGGTCACCCACAGCCAGAAACAGTGGTTGAAGCAGCTGTGTAGCAGCAATCAGCCGAGAGACAGCGAACAGAGGCCAGGAAGCCCAGAAGCACAAGGAGGCAAAAATCATGACATGCAGAGCTCGACACAGACAGGCTTGCGGTAGGGAGCGGCAGCTGAAGCAGGGAAGGAGAAGGCCACCGGAAGACGAGTCGGGCACTTTGGAAAGGAAGGAGGTACCATCTCCCCATGGGGCCTCTGTGATCCACAGCAGATGCGGCATTCTCTGCTTGCCTACTTCCCAGTGCTTGCCTGTGGTAAGTCCGCATAACCCAGGGCCCCTGCTCCCTAGAACCTGAAACAGTGGGTTCGGGGCCCCTGCTCCAGGCAAACCCTGCTTGCCTATATCAGAGCCCTCACCATCTCTCCCACCCCTTTGCCCTTTGGGCCAGGGATCTGTCTTACTGGGATTCAATACCTGATATTCACAGCTTCTAGCACAGAGCTGGCACCCAGTCTGATTCCCTTCTGGCACAGCCCTCTACATCATACCTGTGACACTAGTCTGATTTCCTAATATGTCATTATGCAAAAACAAACACCATATAAAAATATATGTCCAAACATAAGACCTTCAACTTCCCTCCTTCAGGGTCTCAAACCCACTTCAATAAGCCCTGCCTGGGCCCTGGAAAGAAAGCAGAAAAGGACCTTCCCTGCACTAAGGCAGCCATCCCATCTTTGCAGCAGCTAATTGGAGACTTAGGAAACTGTCAGGTTCCCCCATGTTCACGTAAATCAGACTAGCCTCTATGCTTCAAAGTCCTAAGTACACGTTGCCCAATTTGAGGAAGAGTTTTCTAGTTTCACCAAAAAAATCATAGTCATTCTTCCCCAAAAAAGATCTACAGAGGAGATGATACTGTAAAATTCAGGGAGAGAGAAAATGAATCGATGGAAGCTATGGAGCAAGGAAAAGAAAGCCCAGCAACCTGTGAGGGCGACCCTTTCTGTCGAATGTGGCAGATGACAGAGAATAAATGCCAGCCTTTTGCCTCCTGTCAGAAATGGCTACATGTGTCCAAAGGACAGATTTCCGCTGTCATCTCTGAATGAGGCCTTTCTTCTCTGTTTCCTTGCTGACAGTTTCTGACTTCAGTTGATAACCAACATCTGACTATAGCTTACATAGGTTCACTTCATGTGGCATTTATCTACATAAGAATAACCTCAGTTGAGTCTCAGAGACTCAGGTTATTACAGTTGGATTAAAGTACACAAACCCCATACCCACCTGCCATCCTCCTTCCCTGCTCACATTCACGAGAGTGAGCCGGCAGGACACTCTCCACTGGAAACCAAACATATCCTCTGAAGGCATTGAGCAGCGGGGGCACAGCTACTCAGCGCAGACCCCTGTGTTCCTTCTGACAGAGCTCACAGCCCAGACGATGTTCACACCAATACGGTCTGACAGTGAGGCACGTGGGCCAGATGTATACCCACCCCTTCCTCTCTTTCTCAAGAAAGTATATCAAGTACGCAAAAATCTAAGAGCAGAATCACCATGGGGCTCACTCTGGAATGCATTGTGATTTATCAACAAAGAAAATTATTCTAATAACTTGCTATTTCAACCATTATTAATGAACAGATTCCTTCCCACATCGAGTGTGGACACCATGGTTGAGAAAACATTGACTTCGCAGATACCGTAAGATGCCTACTGCTAGAATTCTTGACGTCTCACAACGGAGCCAAAAGAATAAATGCGGCTCTTAACTAACTCATAGAAGATCCCAGCATTTTGGGGGGAATCAAGGCACCTCTATCTTTCTCAGAACATATTACCAAATATTCCATAATCTCCAATGAAAATTACAAATATATGGATACCCAGTTAAACCTCTATCACCCTCTAAACAAAGGAAATAGGATACACACAAGGGATTAAAGATGGCGACGTCAGAGGTGAGACACAGGCTTCCTGCTAAAACCACATATAAATACAAAAATATAATTAATACAACTAATATTGAAAGAGCAAAAGGAAAGATGACTGTGCCAGACTACATACACCTGGAGAAAAGAGCAGACTTCACGGAACAGGGTAACGTACCAAAGCTGTGGCCCAGCGGGACCCAAGCCTTTCCACCATCCCAGCTCACTGGTGGGGGGCGGGGGGGTGGGGTGGGGGAGAGAAACAGAGCAGGGAGGAAGTGGAGTCCTGGGACTGCTGAATACCTAACTCTGGAGATCTGCTCTGGGAGCACAAACTTACATTTCATGGTGATTGCATGATACTCTCATGATTACGGGGTTGGAAAGCTAAGAAAGGCAGAATTCCGGGAGAGACTGAGATTCCAGCCGCTTGAGGAAAGCAGGGATCCATATCCGGCTGCTCTGGGACAAAAGAAACGTGGGCAGTCTGAGAGACTTCCTAACAAGGAGTCCCTTAGCAAGAGGGCTGCTAAAGGGGCAAGGATTGCACAGAGCTTACTGCTTAGGAGAGAGGAAAGGTAGACAAAATTGTCCAGGTGCACTCTGCCCATCAGGTTGGGACCTTCCAATATAGACTCTCATATTTAAGGAGGAAAAAGAAATCTTCCTCCTTAGACGATCTTCAGGTGCTCCAGCTCCCTGGCTGGCTACACAGCTCCAAGGACCCCTTCTGGGATATGCAGCCTACAGTGCCTTTCTCCCGGCCAGCCCCACCTGGCTCGCAAACCATCAAACCCTACCCTGGCATTAGGCCAGCCACAGGGAAGATCTGTCTACAGCAACTACAAACGCAAAGCACAGAGGCTTATATCTGTGTGCACGGCCCACTGGTTCAGGCAGTGGAGACACACATAGCAGCCAGGAAGCAGGAAACAGCTCTTTCCTCCCCCCAGGCACCAATACCACTCCCCTACAACCACCGACATTGCTTCAGGGGCTGAGCAGCTCCAGGGAGTAGAGCTTCTGGGCACTAGAGGGCGCCATATACAAATATGAAACACCAAGGGCACCTGGTTCAGAGTGAAATTATTAATACAACTTCTAAGAAAGATTTAAATGACATCGAACTCATGAATCTTCCTGAGAGGGAGTTCAAAATAAAAATCATTAACATGCTCATGGAGGTACGGAAAGATATTCAAGAAATGAGGAATGAATTCCAGTCAGAGATCCAATCATTGAGCACAATGGAGGGTATTAAAACCAGATTGGATACGGTGGAGGACACAATAAATGAAATAGAAACTAGAGAAGAGGAATACAAAGAAGCTGAGGCACAGAGAGAAAAAAGGATCTCTAAGAATGAAAGAATATTGAGAGAACTGTGTGACCAATCCAAACAGAACAATATTCGCATTATAGGAGTACCAGAAGAAGAAGAGAGAGAAAAAGGGATGGAAAGTGTCTTTGAGGAGGTAATTGCTGAAAAATTCCCCAACCTGGGGAAGGAGACAGTCTCTCAGGCCATGGAGGTGCACAGATCTCCCAACACAAGGGACCCAAGGAAGACAACAGCAAGACATATAGTAATTAACATGGCAAAGATCAAGGATAAGGACGGATTATTAAAAGCAGCCAGAGAGAGAAATAAGATCACATACAAAGGAAAGCCCACCAGGCTATCATCACACTTCTCAGAATAAACCTTACAGGACAGAAGGGAGTGGCATGATGTATTTAATGCAATGAAGCAGAAGGGCCTCAACCAAGATTACTTTATCCGGCAAGGTTATCATCTAAATTTGAAGGAGGTATTGAACAATTTCCAGATAAGCAAAAGCTGAGAGAATTTAACCCCCCACAAACCACCTCTACAGTGTATTTTGGAGGGACTACTATAGATGGAAGGGTTCCAAAGGTTTAATAGCTGTCACCAAAGGTAATAAAACCGCAGTAAAGAAAGTAGAACAGCTAATTACTAAGCAAATGCAAAATTAAATTAACTATCCCCAAAGTCAATCAAGGGATAGACAAAGAGTACAGCATCTGATACCTAATATATAAAGAATAGAGGAGGAAGAAAAAAAAGAACTTTAGATTGTATTTATAATAGCATATTAAGTGAGGTAAGTTAGACTCTTAGATAGTAAGGAGGTTAACCTTGAACCTTTGGTAAACACAGATCTAAAGCCTGCAATGCCAATAAGTACATACCTATTGATAATCACCCTAAATGTAAATGGACTGAATGCACCAATCAAAAGACATAGAGTCACTGAATGGATAAAAAAACAACACCCATCTATATGCTGCCTACAAGAGACTCACTTTAAACTCAAAGACATACACAGACTAAAAGTGAAGGGATGGAAGAAGATATTTCATGCAACTAATAGGGAGAAAAAAGAAGGAGTTGTAGTACTTGTATCAGACAAAATAGACTTCAAAACAAAGAATGTCACAAGAGACAAAGAAGGACATTACATAATGATAAAAGGGTCAATCCAACAAGAACATATAACCATTATAAATATCTATGTGTGCAACACAGGAGCACCTACATATGCGAAACAAATACTAATAGAATTAAAAGGAAAAATAGAATGCAATGCATTCTATCTAGGAGACTTCAACACTCCACTTACTCTGGAGGACAGACCAACCAGACAGAATATAAGTAAGGAGACAGAGGCACTGAACAACACAATAGAACACATGGACCTAACAGACATCTACAGAACTCTACACCCAAAAGCAGCAGAGTACGCATTCTTCTCAAGTGCACATGGAACATTTTCAAGAATAGATCATATACTAGGCCACAAAAAGAGCCTCAGTAAATTCAAAAAGATTGAAATTGTACCAACCAGTTTCTCAGACCACAAAGTATGAAACTAGAAATAAATTATGCAAAGAAAGTGAAAAATCCCACAAACACATGGAGGCTTCACAACATGCTCCTAAATGACCAATAGATCAATGACCAAATAAAAACAGAGATCAAGCAATACATGGAGACAAATGATTCAACACCACAAAATCTGTGGGATGCAATGAAGGCCTTGCTAAAAGGAAAGTATATTGCAATAAAGGCCAACCTCAGGAAAGAAGAACAATCCCATATGAGCAGTCTAAACTCACAATTAACAAAACTAGGAAAAGAAGAAAAAATGATGCCCAAAGTCAGTAGAAGGAGGGACATAAGAAAGATTAAAGCAGAAATAAATAATATCGAGAAGAATCAAACAATAAAAAGAATCAATGAGAGCAAGAGCTGCTTCTTTGAGAAAATAAACAAAACAGATAAACCCCTAGCCAGACTTATCAAGAAAAAAAGAGAGTCTACTCACATAAACAGAAACAGAAATGAGAAAGGAAAAATCACTACAGACACCACAGAAACACAAAGAATTATGAGAGAATACTATGAAAAATTTTATGCTAAGAAACTGGACAACCTAGAAGAAATGGACAACTTTCTAGAAAAATGCAACCTTCCAAGGCTGACCCAGAAAGAAACAGAAAATCTGAACAGACCAATTACCAGCAACAAATATGAACTGGTAATCAAAAACCTACGTACGAACAAAACGGCTAGACCAGATGGCTTCACCGCTGAACTTTATCAAACATTTAGGGAAGACCTAATACCCAACCTCCTTAAAGTTTTCCAAAGAGTAGAAGAAGAGGGAATACATCCAAACTCATTTTATGAGGTCAGTATCACTCTAATACTAAAACCAGGCAAAGACACCACAAAAAAACAAAATTATGGACCAATATCCCTGATGAACATAGATGCAAAAATACTCAACAAAATATGAGCAAACCAAATTCTAAAATACATCAAAAAGATCATCCATCATGATCAAGTAGGATTTATTCCAGGGATTTAAGGATGGGAAAACATTCAAAAATCCATCAACATCATCTACCACATCAACAAAAGGAAGGACAAAAACCACATGATCATCTTCATGGATGCTGAAAAATCATAGACAAAATTCAACATCCATTCATGATAAAAACTATCAACAAAATGGGTATAGAGGGCAAGTACCTCAACATAATAAAGGCCATATATGACAAACCCACAGCTAACATAATACTTAACAGCAAGAAACTGAAAGGTTTTCCTTTAAGATCAGGAACTAGACAAGGATGCCCACTCTCCCCACATCTATTCAACATAGTACTGGAGGTCCTAGGCACAGCAATCAGACAACACAAAGAAATAAAAGGCATCCAGATGGGCAGGGAAGAAGTTAAACTGTCCCTGTTTGCAGATGACATGATATTGTACATAAAAAACCCTAAAGAATCCACTCCAAAACTACTAGATTTAATATCTGAATTCAGCAAAGTTGTGGGATACAAAATTAGTACGCAGAAATCTGTGGCATTCCTATACACTAACAATGAACTAGCAGAGAGAGAAATCAGGAAAAAAATTCCATTCACAATTGCATCAAAAAGAATAAAATACCTGGGAATAAACCTAACCAAGGAAGTGAAAGACCTATACTCTGAAAACTACAAGACACTCATGAGAGATTACAGAAGATACCAATAAATGGAAACATACCCTGTGCTCATGGATAGGAAGAATTAACTTTGTTAAAATGGCCATCCTGTCTAAAGCAATCTACAGATTCAATGCAATTCCTATCAAAATACCAACAGCATTCTGCAACGAACTAGAGAAAATCATTCTAAAATTCATATGGAACCACAAAAGACCCCGAATAGCTGGAGCAATCCTGAGAAGGAAGAATAAAGCTGGGGGGATTATGCTCCCCAACTTCAAGCTCTACTACAAAGCCACAGTAATCAAGACAATTTGGTACTGGCACAAGAACAGACCCATAGACTAATGGAACAGATTAGAGAGCCCTGATACAAACCCAACCATATATGGTCAATTAATATATGATAAAGGAGCCATGGACATACAATGAGGAAATGACAGCCTCCTCAACAGCTGGTGTTGGCAAAACTGGACAGCTACATGGAAGAGAATGAAACTGGTTTATTGTTTAACCCCATACACAAAAGTAAACTTGAAATGGATCAAGGACCTGAATGTAAGTCACGAAAGCATAAAACTCTTAGAAGACAACATAGGCAAAAATCTCCTGAATATAAGCATGAGAAACTTCTTCCTGTACTCATCTCCTCATGCAAGGGAAACAAAAACAAAAATGAACTCATGGGACTATATCAAACTAAAAAGTTTCTGTATGGCAGAAGACACCATCAACAGAACAAAAAGGCATCCTACAGCATGGGAGAATATATTTGTAAATGACATATCCAACAAGGGGTTAACATCCAAAATATATAAAGAACTTACACGCCTCAACACCCAAAAAGCAAACAACCTGATTAAAAAATGGGCAGAAGATATGAATAGACAGTTCTCCAGAGAAGAAATTCAGATGGCCAACAGACACATGAAAAGATGCTCCACATCACTAATCACCAGGGAAATGCAAATTAAAACCACAATGAGCTATCACCTCACACCAGTAAGGATGGCCACCATCCAAAAGACTAAAAACAACAAATGCTGGCGAGTATGAGGATATGAGGAGAAAGGGGAACCCCCCTACACTGCTGGTGGGAATGTAAGCTAGTTCAACTGTTGTGGAAAGCAATATGGAGGTTCCTCAAAAAACTAAAAATAGAAATACCATTTGACCTGGGAATCCCACTCCTTGGGATTTACCCAAAGAATACAACCTCTCAGATTCAAAAAGACATAGTCACCCCTATGTTTATCGCAGCACTTTTTACAATAGCCAAGATATGGAAGCAACCTAAGTGTCCATCAGTAGATGAATGGATAAAGAAGAGGTGGTACATCTACACAATGGAATACTATTCAGCCATAAGAAAGAAATAAATCCTACCATTTGCAAAAACATGGTTGGAGCTGGAGGATATTATGCTCAGTGAAATAAGCCAGGCGGAGAAAGAAAAGTGCCAAATGATTTCCCTCATTTGTGGAGTATAACAATGAGGTAAAACTGAAGGAACAAAATAGCAGCAGACTCAGAGACTCCAAGAAGGAACTAGTGGTTACCAAATGGGAGGGGTGTGGGAGGGCGGGTGGGAAGGGAGGGAGAAGGGGATTGAGGGGTATTATGTTTAGTAAACATGGTGTGGGGGATCATGGGGAAAACAGTGTAGCACAGAGAAGGCAAATAGTGAATCTATGGCATCTTAGTACACTGATGGACAGTGACTGCACTGGGGTATGGGTAGGGACATGATAATATGGGTAAGTGTAGTAACCACATTGTTTTTTCATGTGAAACCTTCATAAGAGTGTATCAATAATACCTTAATAAAAAAATGAAATAGGATAAAACATGACAAGTTCATCATCATTATGGATGATTTTGTGTGTGTGGTTTTATAGTTTCTAATTCCCAAAAAATGAACATCCATCACTTTTTTAATGGGATAACATTTAAAATGTAAAAATCAAATACTTTCAACACTAGGAATGGAAAGCATGCCATTTGAGGAGATTCTGTAGGGCACTGGCTCACCTCCATTTTTATTCGAGAACATACCTAGCTCATTGAGAAGAGGGGACATATTTAAAATAGCTCTGAGGAGCAGGAGGAGAAAAGATCAATGGCTGTCATTTTTACTGAAAGATTTCTTGACTGGCACTCACTGTGACAGATATTATAACAACGCTCCTACCCTCTCAACAAACAATTAAAAGACACCTCTTTCCAAGCATCTATGATGTGAGACATGGTATTTCCAGTACATGTTTTACAAGTCATCAGTCAGCTAAGCTTCTATGAGTGAAAACTACTGGCTCTAGAAAAGTACATCCCAAAATAGAAATGAAAAGTAATCGAAGGTGCCTATGCCACTAACCAACACCTATGTGTCTCTGAAAACACAAGGGCTGGGGCTATTTCTTTCCCATTGTCTTAGCAGCAGCTGAACCGGATCAGGGGTTGAGATGCTAAAAGCGGACCACGTGAACAGCCCTTCCATGTAACTCACTATTTCTGGTTCTGGAAGGGGTGAGCTTTGAGGGTGGGTGGTGGCCAGGAGAGAGGGGGTGCAGTACCAGGAAAGCAAAGGGACAGTTATACAGGGGCGGGTAGCCTGTAGGAAGAAGAACAAGAATCAAGAAAAAGAAAAAGGAGGAGGTTAGAGAGAAAAGTGAACCCAAGGAAGTCTGGCAGTCTTCACTGCCACCGTTGGGAAGATGACCTCGGTCCGTTCTGCAGATTCACCGGGAGTGGGAGCGGTCACTCACAAAAGTCAGAGGACTCGGGGAGGCCCCTTGGGGGCCCTGGGACTTGCAATGAAAACACACCAAGGAAGCAGAGTTTGCAGACATTTGTGCGACAAGTCTGGGGGAAACCTCCACAATCTTTAGTCCTGTCAAATGACAAATGTGTCTTTTTACGTGAGGATCAAACAGTGCTCGAGGCAGTAACAGAAGCAAAAACTTCAGTGACATGGATTTTGCATGTTAGTAGGGTTGCTTCTAAAGAGGAACTCCCACAACTGCCAGCAAGTTTCTTTACCTGCAAACGGCATCTGTGCAGCTCACTGAGCAGCCACACACGGGCCAACAGAACATATTCATCCTGCCCTTCTGACAGCATCACGCCGACACTTCAGTTACCTGATAACTGCAGTGAGGTTTTCCTGGCTGAGCACAAAAACTTGAAAAGAGTTTAACCTCCTTTCCTCTTCAGCTTCTGCTAACCTCCCACCTCCTTCGGCTTGCATGGCAAAGTCTCCATGGGAAAGTTGTTACCAGTACATGAATGGACTACAGAAAGAGTCCCACACCTGAATTCAAATCATGACTCCACTGTTTACCAGTAGTGTGACCCTTGGGCAAGTTGCCTAGACTCTGTGAACATCAGTTTCCTTGTCTGTAAAACAGAAGGAGCTATAAAAAAATCCAATGAGAATTGTTGGGAGAACAGAGGTGCTGGACTTGATGTAATGCCAATAATAAGTAAGGATTCAGCTTACAATAAGCTGCAATATGAAAAGTACATTTCTTCTCATCTAAAATGCTCAGTACCTCTTGAGCAGGTTCTAAGTAGCCAATCTATTTTTAGGTTTGTGTAAAAATATTCTGCTCCAATTATACTGTAAGTTTCTTGAGGAAAACTAAGTGCTTAATCTCATAATATCATCCACCCAATATAAACAAATACCTAAATTTTGTAATCTAAGAAATAATTATAGGCGATCAACATAATGATGTTACTGAGGAAGAAAAGTATGCTATGGGCAACACCTCAAATTTACTTCTGAGGGTTTTTTTTTCCAAGTCTAAAGATGGCAGCAGAGAATATTGCAGATATCTCTGGGCTCCACTCTACTTTATACAGATTTCTACTAAAGCAACTGGAGTCTCTTTACTATGTCAGTTGGCTTGCCCCTCCCTGCAATGTGAGCTTCTATGGGTGATATCTACATCTTAGCCATCTTTGTATACCTGATGCCTGGCACATAGTAGGCCAGGATGGGTACGCAGATGGTCAGTCCAGCTACACTGGCAGGCAAAGTAAGATACAACTCTAAAAAGAAAGCTCTTTTAAATTTATTTTATTCTTGTATCAGTTAAGATTAAGCTCAACTGCAACCATCAAAACGCTAACAAAAATGGTTAGTCAGAATAGATGTGTATTTCCCTCTCACACAGAAATCTAGGCATAGTCTGTCCACAGCTCCACAGTACAGGGACTCGTGTGACCTGAATTTTGTTGCTCTGCTGTGTGTGGCTTTCATTCCTAAATTTACATCTTGGTCCAAGATGGCTCTGAAACTCTAGTCATTATAATCTCAATCCCAGTAACAGCAAGGTGGAAGAGAGTTACCATGGGTATTTGGGGAACAAAATGGTTGGACCGTGTCAAATAATACTACTTTCCTCTCCTCTTTTCAATAACAAAACCTCAACATTTATTCCAGCTTATTGCCATCCACAATAAACACTATATTCCTCAGCCTACCTGGCAGCTAAGTGTAATATGCCTAGGTTTGGGACAATGAGACATTAGGAGAAGTAATGTATGGAATTTCTGGTAAGCTCCTCCTCTTTAAAAGGAACACAGATATGATGGCTGGAGCTCTAGCAGCCATATTGGGCCATAAAGAACATAAAGAAAAAAAGTACATCCTAAGAGTGACAAACTAACAAATGAGAAGGAGGTTTTGTATCTTAAAACCTCTTGAAAAACCATACCAACCCTGGACTGCCAACTCTGAACATCTTCTCAATGAGAAAAATTAACATCTTTTTTCTATGCCGCTGTTACATTTCTGTTTCCTATAAATCTGAATCTGTCCTAATCAGTACAGTACTGAGTAATTTTTTTCTCCCTCCTTCCTGTCTGCCAGTTATCTATCAGCAGCATTATTCTCTGCCAACAATGGCTATCACTGAATCGTCTTTCTCCATCTTAACCTTTCTCAGAGGGAGTAACAAATAAAGGACACATAGCTCATAAAAACCTTTATTTTTGCAAACTATGAAAATTTTATAACAAAAGGAAATAAAACAGGAACCATCAACAATTCCCTATACAGCTACTGTGAGATAAAAATGCTAAAGAATTCACCTCCAAAATCACAGAAGCACTTCTGTCACTGCTTAACATCTATGGCCATCTTCTCCGTATGTACTTGACAAGGAAGATAACTTATCTTTAGGCAAATTGTTGTTAATTAACTTTTGCACTTAAAAAACAAACTCATCAGGAAAAACAATAGTTGCTGTTCTATATCAAACAGGCAGATCAAGACCTCTTCCATTTGACTTAAAACTCAGTTGGGCAAGAAGACTACTCCACTTTCCTTCTTATAAATCCCTATAATAAAAGTTTAAGGGACATACATTATCAAAATCACTTATAAATAAGCTGGTGCCAATAGTTTCCAGGCTAACAGTTGTCTTCCCAAAGATTCTCTTGGAGTTATGCCTATTTCAATAACCTCAGTTCTTATTTTGTCTTATTTATGTTTAAATGAGTTCAGTGTACACACAAGTATAACATTATGTGGTTTAAACATTGACACCATGGCGAGACCAAGATTGGTAACTTTTATGAAGGTGGTGTGTTGGTAGCTTCTGGAATCTTCCTGCAAGGTGCACATGGCCTCCAATGATCAATACAGATCCTGGGGTGGAGAAGGAAGACTGGAGGTCATAGAGTTTACCTCAGAGACCAGGATTCTTATCCCAACTCCATTTCTAACATGGTAGTATAAATTTGAATATGCGTCTTAATCTCTCCAGCCTCTTTTCTGATAAATAAGAATAATACCAACTTTAAGCAATTTTGATAAGGTTCAACAATATGTGAAAGCAGTTTATAATGGTAGAGTTGCAAGAATGTATTATCTGTATGTTTGTTTTAATTAGTACTGTTTGCGTTCCAAGTTTCCTAGCAGTAGTAACTAAACTGTGCTACCTCATATAAATATATGTATATATGTAAATGTATGTGTGTTTCCTATATACAGAACATTCTAGAAAAAAGAAAACAAAGTGTTAAATAATGTTTATCCTTCGGGGTAAGGCATTTTTTTTCCCCTTTAAACACTTCAGGTGATAACCATACATTACTTTTAAAATTAAGAAAAAATATGCACCGTGACTGAGTATTTTTTCCATGATGAAATGGGAAAAGTCCAAAGCTAAGGAATTTGGAAGAAGCAGGATATATCCTTTTGGCGATAATAATGAGTCTCTAAAATCTACAGTCCTGAAGGGCCCTACCCTGGTGACCTACAAAATGCTTACTTCAAATGGATATTATTGCTAGGTTGGCCCTAGCAATTAAGCATCAAGATTTAGAAAACAGAAATATTTAAAATTGCTTGAAGAAGCCTCTGAATATTCAATAGAGGGGTGCTTCTGCAATTAGAAGCCAGCATTAAATCCATGCCATAGCACCCATATTTCCAAGGACCACATTTTTATTCAAATAACACCCCTATTCTTACGATCTCTAGCAAGGGAAAAGTGTACAGCTCTCACAATTATTTTACTGGCTGCCACTTTCCTCCCTCTTCTTCAACATCTGTTCTTCATATAATCTAACACTTTCACCTAACTCTCCAAAGAAAATTTGGAGGTGATACGCTGAACAGGTGTTAGACCTCTGAACACCTAATAATCAAGAACCTCCCCCCACCTTGCCCTCCATTCTCCCACAAATGAGGGCCAAAATAACGTATCTTTGTGCAAAATAAATTACCCCCACTCTGTTTTTACTGGAGTCCAAGTATCCACCATGAATTGCCTTGTCTCTAGCCCCTCCTGCTTCAGTTGCTCTAAATTGTCCAGAATAGGCCTGTACAGAGCCTGGACCACCATCCTAACAATGGCCATCTCCTCAAGCCAATATTAGGCTCCCTTTAATGACACCCAGGAGGCTGGTCAAGATGAAACAGTCCAGATGATGAGGATGCCAGAACAGTGTAGCCACTGTGAAAAATGATATGGCAATTCCTCAAAAAATTATAACTAGGACAACCATATGAGCCAGCATTATTCACAATAACCAAAGGTAGAAGCAACTCAAGTGTCTACTGGCAGATGGGTGGATAAAAAAAAGTGTTGCATACATCCAATGGAATATTATTCAACCTTAAAAAGGAAGATAATTCTGGTACATGCTATAACATGAAAGAAGCTTGAGGACATTATGCTAATGGAGTAAGCCAGTCACAGAAGGACAGATACTGTATGATTCCACCTATATGAGTCAAGTTTGTAGAGACTGATAGTAGAACAGTGCTTGCTGGGGGCTGGGGAATGGGGGTGTGGGTGTTTTGTTGAGTGGTATAGAGTTTTGATTTGTAAAATAGAAAGTCCTGGAGATTGCTTGCACAAATATTTGGTTAAGATAGTAAATTTTATATTCTGTGTATTTTACCACAGATTTTTTTTTTAAGAGTTTGCCAGAATCTCCTCTGCCCACCCCTGAAGCCAAGCACACTGCGCAGCTAACCCATCTGGTCCTCTAACATCCAGCCTCAGAAGGCCAAGCCAGGTCACCCCCAAGTCCTGCCGTGAGCAAGTAGGGACCTGTAAGGACAGCCAACAGGAACCTTTCCATCTCTGGACTTTCATAGCCAAAAAAAGTGTTTTAAATCTCAGTCCCAAACTGTTTTGTAGAAAAATAATTTTAGATACAACCAGGTTCCCACATAGGTAGTACTTTAAGAAAGTTGCAGCTACAATAATGTCCTGTTTCTTGATCTGGATGGTGGTTAATGAGCGTACTCACTTTGTGATAACTCATGGAGTTGCACAGTGAGGATTTATGACATTTTTTGAAACTTTGATTTTTTTTTTAAGTTATTTTTTAAAATGTCCAGCCCTACTTTGTAACTGCTTGTTTTATTCATACTATCCATACAAGGTGACAAGCTGCCAAAGGCCTCACAGAGCCTAGCAGGGGGCCAGGCTTTATTAGGAGCTTCATATTTGCTTATCGACTTCACCGAAACTTGGAGACCTGTGAGGTATCAGAGGGAGGAAAGCAGTGCTGAAGGCAGTGGGATATTTTTCCAAAATCCTGCCAAATCAGGGAAACAAAAGCTTCCTGACCCCAAAGCTGAAGCTCAATAAACAGAGCCCTGGCAGTCCGCACAGGCTCACACGCAGCGAAGGGAAACTCGGCGCTGCTGATAGCCCACACTCTGCGGAGGTAACAGGCTTGATTTTTAAAGGATATGTACATACACACACACTTGCACACACACACACCCTTCCAAAAGCACAGTGTCAGTAAAGCTCAAATATAGCCTCCCCACAAGAATAGTTAACATGATGGGATGAAAGTTGGTGCCTATACTGAAAGGGGGCTTAAACGAAAATATATATGCAAGTGGTAAGCTCCGTTGATAGGTCTATGATGGCCGATACTTAAGGAAAGTCAAAGTTTGAGCTAGAGCCCCTTGGTCTTGAAAATGCTGGTGAATACCACTTACTCTAAGAAACACAAGGGCTGGCCAGGAAGCGGAGGGCTGGAAGCAAAGTACCCCTAAAGGGGTGAGATGGAGCCCCCAAAACCACTGGGAGGAGGGGGTCAGTGTGAGCGTCCAGCGGAGAAGACTTTGGCACTCTTCGACGCTAAGCCTTAAGACGATCTCCTGCACTGGGAGGTGGGGAGTGGGGGCCGTTTGCATCTCAGCTGCTTCTCCATGTGCCAAAGAGAAGGGTCCTGTCTGGCAGAGCTGGGCTTGCAATATCTAAACTACAGACCTGGCCCCAAAAGAAGCCAGAAGCCTCCCTAGTGCTCGGCCATTGTCCCTCTGTGCATGGGTGGAGAGAGGGAGGGAACTGGAGGGAGGAAGGAGGAGGATTTGGTGCCAGGGAGATGACTACGGTCTGACGCAAACTCATGAGGCAGATGGGTCTGTGGGCAAACGGGGTTCTAGTCATGGCATAGGGAAGCCCCGCGGTCCCCAAAGCTCCTTAGAGAAAATTGTATATTTGGTGTCTAGGTCAGTTTAAGATGGAAGGTGAACCAAGATGCCTGACGCTCTCATTTGTCCCTGCGTCCCTGGTCTTCGCTTGTTTGACAAATCAAACAGAATCCCAAAGGAAATGCATGGGAGGGGGAAAGAGGCCTCCTTCCCCAGGCAGATTTATGGCTTTCTGGATGCAGCTTGCGTCTGTCAGGCCAAAATGGTTCGGGTGGGCTAATAGAGTAGAATTATAGCTTCCTATAATGGGGAAAGTTAAATAGACAAGCTCTCCTACCCCAAGGAGAACGAAGCAGAGGTCAGAGCTGCTGGCTTTGAACAGGAATGGCCCCTTCCCCTCGGCTCCCTTTCACATGTGGCCCAGCAACAGTAGCAGACAGATGCGACACAAAGACAGACACACCTGATTAACCATGAATACAACAGCTGTTGTTTCCCCACGCCGCCACCCCACACCCGGGCTCTTTCCGCTTAGTTTTTCCCCTTTCTTTCAGCTAGCATGAGGAAATTAAACCTACCATTAAAACCCAAGTTAGTGGGAGGGTGTCAGCAGCCAGGCCTTTGTTTCTCTGCGCACAGACTTGTAATAGGTACCTTCTGATTTGTCCTTTCATCTGAAGAAGAGTTGCGGCCCTCCTGCTGCACGCTCAGTCAACTCAAAACCTGAGACACAGAGAAAGGCCCGCGGCGGATGGAGCTGACTCAAACCAAGAAGGAGAAAGTGAAGCGAAAGCAGCACAGTTTGGGTACACCTGAAGGTTTGCCTCTCTTCTCCTCTCCCCTCTGCATTCCCTTGCCTCCAGCCAACCAGAATTCCCTGCTGCTAAAAGCATCCACCCTTAAAACAAATTGGCTGACAGGAATTCACCAGTAGGAAGTGGAGCTCAATGCAACACTGTCCTTCCGTGAGAGCTGCTTTCTTTTGCCCTGTTTGGAGCTGGCCTTAGCAAAGAAAACTCAGGGCAGGCATTTGGTTTTCTCCTCCCTTAGGTAGCCAAGTCCTTGAGCTCAAGGTAACTTCCAAGACCTTGAAAATCTAGTACAGGAGGAAATCTAAGTGTTGAAATGCAAATGTTTCTAACGACACAAGTAAAGCTTAATGTGAGCTTCCAGAAACCTAAAGAATGGCAACTAGGGTTTTAGTGGACCCCTATTTTTCTTCAGGGTTTTCTTTTTTCTTTCTTCTTTTTGAGGGGGAGAACTCAATTTGAGTTAATCACTGGACGTCTGTAAGTCTGTATTTACATTTCTTACATTCTCTCCATTGTCAACAAGGTTCTTAAGTCGTTACAGAGACTAATAAAAATGATCAGGAATCACTCAGCAAATACAAAGCCTTATAACATAATAATGGGGTGATAACTGGTAATTTATCTCAGTCTCCCAAAAATTCATGAAATATCCCTTAATTCCTCAGGAGTGGAAAATAATGGAACCGTTCAAACCTACCATCTGAAGGCTCACTGTTTCTAAGGAAGCCCCAGACCTACTGTGTACTTCTGATCTCTACTAATGGAGACATCTCAACCAAGAAAATCTGGGAGAAGTCTCACTGAAATGTTTAGAAAATTTGGTTTCAGATAACATAGTAGAAGTCCCAAGAACCCTATTTCTGTAGGACATTGGAATTTGTTCTAGAACACAAAAGTAGCCTCCAGCAGCTGGGGACTTCAGGCTGACCTGTCATCCAGATGATGAATCGCCATGTCCACATCAAATCAGCCTCAGGGTCCCACCCCACAGCCATTTGACAATGTCCTGTTTCCTTAGCCATCAAAACCTTCTCTACAACTCTTCTAGTAAACAAATCTCTTTTTTGCTTCACAGAGCCCACAGCGTAAGCAGAGTGAGCCTGTCTGTTTTCAATTCTTAACTTTTCACACATGGCAAACGAGTGGAACTTTTGAACACTGTGATCATCTGGCCGATGAGCGAGCTGTTTTCCATTTCTGGCAACAAATACTTCTGGCTTATCTCGACGGGAAGAAAAGGGATGAAAATATACTCTGGTTGGATGTCGTTGATCACATTTGTCATCTTGGCAGCTAAAAAAAAATTGGCTTAGAGAAATTCTCCCTCAGCGTTGCAGAAAACGGCAAAAAGAATTGACACTACCATTGAGATGCCAATGAAATTGAATTCATAAATGCAGTAGCCTACTGTGATCTTCTCTATAACAAATGCGGTATCACATTTGGCAGGACTAGACCAGGAAGAAGGGTCTCTGGGACCTGGACCCCTGAGCTCCACTGGTGGACCTAGTACCTTACAAGGCTCACTGAGCTCCACTGGTGGACCTAGTACCTTACAAGGCTCACTTCACAAGTCTGAAACAGTCTCTCTCTGCATTAGTTTGCTAGGGCTGCTGCAACAGAATACCACAGACTGGGTGACTTAAACAACAGAAATGTATTCCTTCACAGTTCGGGAGGCCAGAAGCCCAGATCAGGGTGCTGGCAGGGTTACTTTCTCCTGAGGCCTCCCTCCTTGGCTTGTAGATGCCACCTTCTCCCTGCGACTTCACATGGTCATCCCTGTGTGGGTGTATCTCCTAATCTCTTTGTCTTACAAGAACACCAGTCATGTTCGATTAGGGTCCACCCCAATGACTTCATTTTAATTTGATTACCTCTCCAAGGGCCCAATTTCCAAATATGATCCCATTCTGAGGTATTGCAGGTTCAGACTTCGACGTATGAATTTTGGGGAATACAAGTCTTCCCACAATACCCTCTGAGGGACTCATTCCACTGAACAAGCTCGGCTCTGCCTCAGCTCTGACGCACTCTGAGCCGTGGCCTGAAGCCACAGAGAAAGTGAGTGGGGTGCTTGTACGGCATACACCTCTCTGCGATTCACTCACAGCGAAACGTGAAGGAATGAAACGGAGGAACGCGTCATCCGAGAGCAGGGAAGTCACTCTCTGGACTCCAGGGGCCGTGAGCCTCACGAGGCCGCCTCTCAAGAATTGGAAAGCATGATGAAGAGATCGCTTCTGTTCTGAGCTGAAAGGGTTTAATGACTGCGTCCTGTCACCCTCCTTGACCGTGCCGTTCACTAAAGCCCTGCATGGGAGGGCTTTTTTTTTTCCCTCTGACATTTAGAAATGGCAAAAGCAAAGGAATGAATCATCACACAGGCAGAACACTCCGATGACTCTTACCTGAGCAAAAACACGACTTCCTGAAGGAGTGAAGAGAAAAGTGGCAGGAGATGACTAACAGAGGCAGGGGAGCTGCCACGAAGAACTTCAGGACGGCATGAACTTTACCAGCAGGGAGGGTTAAGTGCTGGCATGAGATGGGTGAGCACGCTCCCTCAGAGAAGTAAGGCTCTGGAGGAATTATGAATAAGAGGCTCCCAAAAAAGACACGTCTGTGTAATTTACTTAATAGTTCCACCAACGCGCAGCAGTGGGTTGGGTATGACGGTTCCAAATACCCTGTGACACGTATTTACAAAGGAACTGAGTGGCTTTATTTCAAATGACAACTTATTCATCACCCCTCCAGACTGCCTGCCTGCCACACTGCTAGTCACCAGGGTTCCCGGGGCAGCAGTATTTGGTCATGAGCCACGTGCCGGCAGTGGCTGCAAGTGACAGGAAGGCCAGCAGCTCCTGACTTCACAGTTCCATGCAGAGGAAGTAGTTCCTCATGACGGCGTACACGGGATGGGTTGATTTATGCCTCTCCCAGACATGTGTTGAGTTTCTAACCCCCAGTATCTCAGAATGGGATTTGGAAATAGGGTCATTTGGAAATCAGGTCATTTGCAGATAATAATTAGGTTATGAGGTCATACTGCAGTCAGGTGCACCCTGGAATCCAATATGACTGGTATCCTTGTAAGAGGGAAATTTGATACAGAAATAGAGATACGCAGGTAGAATGTCCTGTGATGACAGAAACAGATTGGAATGAGGCATCTACCAGCCCAGGAATTCCAAAGATTGGCAGCAAAAAGCAGCAGTTAAAAGAGGCAAGGAAAGAGTCTCTCCTACAGGTTTCAGGAGGCATGCAGCCTCACCGATACCTTGATGGCAGACCTCTAGACTCCAGAACTCTGAGAGAAGAAATTCCTGCTATTTAAGGTATCCAGCCTTTGTTACTTTGCTACACAGCAGCCACAGGAAACTAATAGAGCACATCACCCATTGTGGTGACCCCAAGCTTCCCACACATTCTGTTCCTGTTCTAAAACCATACTCTTCCAAAGTCCTCCATCCACTCTCAGGGACTTTCCCTTTGTCCAATTTTTAAAAAACCGTACAAGACCTTTATTGGTCTTCCAGCCTCTCACCACAACATACCACACAGACTCAGCCGATGAGAGCTGGAGACGGCCCATTGACTTGTTTTCAGTGGTGACTTCCTCTATAATCTCACCTTCTCTCTGGTCAGCATGACCTCAGGCACGTCTTTAGGCCTCCACCCCTTCATTACAAAATGAAGGGCTGCAGACATAGTGATTTCTAGCCTGACACAGTAGAGTCCATGACTCTTCATCATCAAAATGATGGTTAAGAAAGGGAGCAAAAAATATATAGTAAGTTTCCTTCTTGCTTGTGCTCTTCCTAAGATCTTGTTACAAAAGTTAAATGGAAATTATTTGTTGACTAAACTGCTTACTAAGTACCAAGAAGAAAGATAAGAAGTATCAATGCAAAGGACATGTTACAAACTGTAGTCCAGGGCAACCAATCAATTAATCAACCAATATTTATTAATGCCTAACAGAGACTTGAAAAAACAAATGGACCGTGGCCAGATCATATATAAATTGAATTCTGACCTATAGGCTGCAGCAGCCAGTCCAGGAAACCAACCCATTATTTACAGAAACCAGCCCAAGAAGCCAGCCTGCTTCAGTCAACCTTACAGGAAGTCAGAAACTATAGTAGACTATAGTAGTAGGTATGTAGCCCTAACTGATCCCAGGGAATGCCCCATTTCCAGTGAGCCCACCTCCAGCTTCCCCATGCCAACAGTTTCCAATCAAGGCACACCTGGAGCCTTCCTTTTTGTCCACTACCAACCTTTCCTATTCCTCTGCCTGCTTTTGAGTCTCTGCCAGAACACAGGTGATGGTAGCTAACTCCCTTGCTATGACAAGCTCTGAATAAATAAACTTTGCTTGTTCTTATTTGGCTGGTCTTCATTTATTTCTACTCTACCAAATGCAAGTAAATTCTATGCTAGATTCTTGGAGGATAGGGGAAAATATAAGGAGGTTCAAGACGTAGTCCTCATACGTAACAGCTTAAAAACTTTGGGATTTGAGATAAAATGCACAAAGAGCAGAACTACCACAATGATTAAGCAAGCAGAAAGACCAGTCAGAAATAAGTCTCAAATGCAAATTTTAGGCAGTGGATATAGACATATGGAAGAGAAATAGTACTTCTGGCTGGCAAGGGCAGAGATGAACTAGATTTTAGTACACAGAAGGAGATACTCTAGTAACTATTGAGTTACCCCTGCTCATATGGTTACTTAAACTTAAAAGTTTGTGGGAACAAAAAGAAGCGCTGACAGGAAACCTGTTTGCTCTGTAACTACCTTGTCAACTGAAGAGAGAATGACAGACTAGGAAGGGCCCTCCTTTTTCTTTATAAGCCCCCAGTGAGTCAGAACCTTCCTTGAGCTACTCAAACTGTAGACACTACTACACCCTTCGCAGTTAGCCTCTTAGTTAAGTTCATCTGTGTTCACATTCCAAATTGTCTCCCCCAAATTCTTGGCTACCCACCAAGAACAGATCTTTACCCACACAGGCCATTGTTGAAAGCCAAGCAGAGGAGCCCTTCCTGATGTTGAGGTTTTAGGGAACACAATTAATAACACCCCTCTTCCCTGCCCAAGTTCTGCACCAATTAAGTAGCATAAGAATTAGATGGAGATAAGATACCACCATTTTTTAAACTGACCAAGTCCTGGTTGGAGACTATGACTTCAGATCTGATGGCTTGTTGCACCACTGAAGTCACCTAGCTGGTGCCAGGAAGTGCTGGAAGACAGGAAGGTTTGCCATATGGGTTGCTGACCCTTAAAAGTTAGGGCTTGAGGAAACAGAATGCTCACTTTCTCCAGACAATTCCCAAAGAGAGAGAGGAGGAGGTCAGGCACGCATGTTCAGTCACTTCTCCCAGACTGATCGCTATCCTCTTCCTCCAACGAGATGGAGAGACCTCAGGCAGGCTGCTCCCTTGGGCCAAGCAGAGGCAACTCCCAATGTTGGGGAAATAAGCACCCAGGACTAAAGGGGAGATGGGGCAGCCCACTCGGCGGCCTCCACCACAGGAGCCTTTCCGAAAGAGAAGAGAGTTGAGCTGCGTTTAGGCGTACGCAGATGGTGACAAGCAGAGAATGTGTCCTAGGCAGAAAGAAGAGCCACGTGCCAAGGCAAAGGACCTTCAGAAAGCATTGGCCATTTGGAAAACTAGCAGTAATTGAGCAGACTCACTAGGTAGGTTGGAAGGCAGGGCCTGAGAAGAGGAGTAGGGATAGATGAGCCAGGAAAGTAGGCAGCCAGATCGTAAAGAACGTGATTTGCTATGCTAAAGAATCTGGATTTTATCTTGGAAATAAGAGAGAAGCCAGAGGAGGATTTTTCAATATTGGTTATGAAGCTTTTTATCAATTTAAACTCAAAGTTTGGGAAGTGATTTAAGTACAAAGGGAAAAATAAAATACACCCATGCTCCCACCACCCAGAGATAGCCATAATTAACATTTTGATGGTTTTCTTTCTGGTATTTTTCTATTTATAGATACATGTATGTAGAGAGAGAGAAAACGGTTTTCAAAAATTGGACAGATTATACCAAGGATAGTTTTGTATCTTGTGATTTATATCATAAGTATCTTCAATCATAAAATGTTTTTCAAACACATGATTTAAATAATGGCACAGAAGTCCATTAATTGGATTTAACTTATGTTTCCCTTATTATTGGAGAGTTAGGTTTATTTCTAGATCTTTGTCTACAGCTTTGACACTATTGTTGTGACGAAGATCACGGGATGTGGTCCCTGTTTGCCATGCCTCAAACTTAGTCTGTCCTGACCTTCAACCCACTGGAGTACTCAGGTTTCATTTTCCCTTCCCTTGGAAAAGATCCAGACGTCCAAAGCGTAGCAGCAGATGACCCTGAAGGTCCTTTTTCCTGCTCAAATGCTCTGTGTCTGTGAATGTTCCTTACTAGCAAACTCCATAATTCACAGTGCTTTTAAAATAATGCTCCTTCCCCTAAGGCAGACAGAAGGAAGGACCTCTAAGCCTTCTATTGACACAGAAATTGCCCCAAATGCTCTCAAATTCATCGCTATTTGTGCTGCTGACTATAAATTACTTTCTCATGGATGTGGTTTGAATTACAGAAACAATTCATTCCTTCCCCATTGGTTGCCAGCCCATCCCCTGGGCCACAGAATATTTCTTTTTGATGTTCATATCCTAATTTTGATCCAACTGTGTGTTCTGTTGATAGTCTCTGGAGCCCACATCAGACATAATTCTCAAGCAACAGGAAGTTAGTTAATGTGACCATTTCCGTTCGTTAGGACCCTTCTGACAACACACTCTCTCTAAACAGCCTTCCTGACATGTGTTTATAATCACTTGGGGTTATCTCTCCAGCAGCTTGCATGGCCTTCCACCTGAAGCGGCCCTTAGGGTGTTGCTCATTCATCTCTCTTGCCCCTGGTTTGTTTGGTTTTTCTTCTTTAATCTGGCATCTCAGGAGGCAGAACAGCCTAATGAAAAGAGGACCACACTTGTATCAAGAAGTCTAGGTTCTTAGCAGAGTTCTACCATGAACAATCTAGGTGACAGAGAGGAACTTGCCTCCCATCAACCCATCTCTTGAAGTTGTCATGATGACGATAAAAGAAAATAACACTCACGAAAACAGAAAACAATGTGCACACTCGCAGAGATGAAGGTGGTGTTTTATTGCAGCCATCTTGTTTATATGAAGGGAGCAAGAAATAGCATAGTGCATAAAGAAAATGTATTCATTCAAAACACATTTATTAAGCCCACCAGGGACAGTTGCAGACTCTTGGAGAACAGAGGAGAACAGAATGGAGTCCGTGCGGTCCAAGCGTTCAGAGACTGGTTGGAAAACAGACATGGGAATGAAAAGAATCATAAGCACTTGAATGGATGCTTAAATGTATAATGTGATGTGGTAGCACAGAGGAGAAAGCTACCAACCCTGCCGGGAAAGTCAGCAAAAGTCAACAGGTGATGTTTGAGCAAAGTTTTGAAGGATAAAAAAAGACAATGTCTAGTCAGATAAATCAGGAAAGAAAGCACTGCTTACAAAATCCCTAAGAAGAAAAAGAACAGAATGTTCAGAAAACCGTAAGCCCATGCCATGCAGGAGTGCCAACGGCGTCAGGAAGTAGCAAGGCTGGAGTCTTGCTGCCCTGCCATGGGATGCTGCCACTGGCCTCTGGGCAAGATGGAGCCCGTGGCTTGCTTTAGGCGTGGCTGTACTCGTCAGGGTCCAGGCAAGAAACATACGGCACATTGTAAATGGTAATTGGAGAAGAGTTCATGAAGGGATTATGTTCAGAGGTGTGGGCGGGGTGCAGGGAAACCACCAGGGGTCCTTTGCGTTCCAGGCCTGGAGGGGTGAGGAGAGAAACAGCTCCTAGAACTCCAAGGACAGCACTGTGCAGAGAATCCATCTGACAGGGTCAGGAGCATCAGCTGAGGATGCGGTGTGTGGTCGCCTCCAGCGAGGCAGTCAGTGAGATACAGGACCCCTCTTATTGCTCCCACCTCCCCTATCTCTCCAGGGCCCTGCATGGGCCGGACCCAGCCGGGAGCCAGAAGGCAAAGGAGCTGTGGGGGAAGAAGCAGGCGGCGGAGAGAACGATGGCTCTAGAGGGACAGACGAAAGCTATCCAGCACTGGACAAGTCCCAACAGATGAGAATTTCATGAAGCTCATCAGGCAGCAATATGGAAAAAAGGGAGCTAGGGGCAAAATGGAAGAAGTGAGACATAATCCAGGTGAGGAATTATGGGAATTTGATAAGGCAGCAGCGGCTGTAAGGAAAGGGTACAGAAGATTCAGAGAAGAGTTAGAAGACACCATCTAAAGAGCCTGATGGACATTCACTGGGCTCTCAAAAGTTCTTTCTCATGTGCGCAGCTCATCAGGAAATGATTAAAGCAATAAAGAAACAAGATCATTCTGTGGGATACAGCCTGTTGTTTCTGATGTCCGAGACCTATCTTTCTTCAAGCAGTTCATTTTAGTGACAGCACCAGTCCATGGATTGGGAGCCAAGATCGTATGACAGGCTCCTTGTCAAATATCTCCACATCCATCATCACCCGAGAGGCAGCTTGGCCATTGGAGTGGGCCGAGTGGGGGTCCCCAAAAAGGCAGGTCCACATCTCAGACTCTGTAACTATAACCTTATTTGGGAAAACTGCGTTTGCAGATGTAATGAAGTTAAGGGCTGCAAGATGAGATCATCCTGGGTCCTCATCTGGAGGGCCCTAAATCCAAGGCCAAGTGTCCCCAGGAGGGGCAGAAAAGAAGAACACGGAAAGAAGGCCATGTGAAGACAGAGGCAGAGATCGGAGTTAAACAGCCACAGGCCAAGGAACACCTGAAGCCCCCAGAAGCTGCAAGAGGCAGGAGGGACTTCTAGGCTCCTCCCTAGGGCCTTCAGACATGCTGAGTTCAGACTTCCAGCCCCCCGAACTGTGAAATAATCAATTTCCATTGTTTAAGCCGTCCAGTTTGCGGTGATGTGCTGTGGCAGCCCCACCAGGCCAACACAACCATGAACCAAAGAAAATCATATTCTGGTGGCCTGGGTTCTGGGCTATATGTGATGTGAAGCCAGGCTTCGACTTCGTTTTTATCCTGTGTCAAACCTGTTTGGGGAGCTGAGGTGGCACCTGGCTGAAAAATTAGGTTGACTAAAGCTAGGTAGCAAAGTTTTAAAATTCTACCCTTACACCCCCAGATGCATAGAACACTGTGTAACATTCACCGTACAAGCAGGCGAAACCACCTTACCTGAGGAAAACGTCTGAAGTTCGGCAACACTCATCACCACCCATGCCCAGAGCCATCTTGCCAAACCACCAGATGAATGCTTGGCCGTGATCACCATCCAGCCCGCTGGGTGCCTTTAGTCTCTACTGCCTCCTGCACATTCAAATGTCTGCTCCAGAAGAAAAGGCAAGGACTATACTGGCTTATTTGATGTGGCACATTCTGGATGCTGCAGTTGGCTCCAATGAAATGAAATCTGCATTAAAGACCGGTCAACATAGACATCTGAAAATATGTTCAAAGTGATACCAAATATGTTTATATCAATTTTCACTTGGCCAACTAAGCTTCACCCCTTTATGGGAAAGAACTGAGACAACCTGGCATATAGGGGTACGAGAGATGGCTAGAGACTGTTCCAACTTGTCACTTGGGTGTCTATGTATACGATGGCATCACTGAACAAAACAGAGAACCCAGGAGTACGAGCATATTTGATGAGGTAGAACAAAGGCTAACAATAGGTGCCTCATTGAATATGTTGTGTGTAAGATGCTCAAGGCCACCAGGTCTAGATTTCTGGTAAACAGTTTGACATATATCTGCAGCTTAAGAGTAAAGTTGGAGAGGACCTTCTAGATAATTGTTTTCCCCTGTAGAAGCAGAAATTGTCTTATCTTCTTGATGTGTCTCTTTCTAAGTAATATTATCTTATAAATCAAACATAGAACCTACTTTCATTTCTATATAGTTCAGGATTTGCTCCTTCTTGCCAAAAGCGAGGTACTTTCTTCACATGGCCTTCTTTCCGTGTTCTTCTTTTCTGCCCCTCCTAGGGACACTTGTCCTTGGATTTAGGGCCCTCCAGATGAGGACCCAGGATGATCTCCACTTGAGTACACTTTGCCCTCATGCAGCCAAGTGACCCCATTCTTAGATCCTGAAGTGTACCCCTGTTAATCTAAACCTACAAGGGTAATTCCATCCTGCTTCTTAGGGTTGAAGTTTGGTCGTATGACTCAATGCTGATCCACAAGACAGGAGCACTAACAAGCTTCTGAGAAAGGAGTTCCATTGCTTTTCTGCAAGAATTACTGGAAACCAGCTCTCCCTCACTAACTCTCATTCTCTGGGCAGGATAGGGATTCCGAACACTAATGCTCCTGGCAGTCATCCATCAGCCCACAGGAGAGCCAGCCGGAGGACCAAGTCGGCACTGTGTGCAGAATGAAAATAACCCGAGTTCTCAAGGATCATCATCATGAAACCACTGAATGAAATTCTCCCAACCAATATACGTCCTTACCACTTCAGCCACTTTCACATTTTCTATAAACAGCCACTCACTATTTTGCAAGCACATAACCAATACCAGCATCTCCAACACTTTGGTCCTAAACCTCATTATCCCAGGCCTCCCCTGGGGAGGCTCCTGTCCCTTGTCTGTTGTCATTTCTTGGTGACAAACGAGACAACATGGGTTAAAGCACTGGGGAAATTTTAGGTCCTGTTGCTTTGTCTTGCTTCTCCCCTTTGCATACCATCTCTCTCAGATACCCACCATTGTTTCTGAAATGCTCTGTGTGCGGAAAGCCAGGTCCCAGCAGACCTCCAGCTGGTTGCGTGTTCAGAAGCTAGAAGGGTTGTATCTGGGATCTCCAAGTCCCAGAAACACCAGCCAATGAGCTACCTCCTTATTAGACCACCGCCATGGCTGCTCACAGATATTCTTACTTTTCAAGGGATTCAAATGCGGTGGGAGCATGAACCCCTAACACCATTACAAGCTCAGTAAAGTTTGGTTTTCAATCATTCAGAGCCAGTCCAAGACGTTTCCGTCCTGAATCATCATTGCCAGTTCTAGTCTCACATAGCAAATGTGCAGAAAGACTGCTTACTGAAGAATTCTGATTGCAATAACATCGATGGTATTACCAAAGGAGAGGCCAAGAACTAGGACGCGCAACTTCTTTCAAAAAAAAAAAGACCACTGGGTTTCCCCTCCCCTTGACCCTGAAAGCCCTTGTTCTGGGAGCCGGCATAAAGCCTCCCTTAGGGCCACATCTCAATCTTTCTCGAGCTACAGCATTGCCCAGGAGTGGGCTGTTCTGTAACACATCCTAAAAAGCCTTCCAATAAATGATTTCATTTCTGTGCTTTTGCGTTTCTGATTAGAGTTCATTCAAATTCAATATGTAAATTTTATAGAAATTGCATGAGACGTTTGAAGATACCTTGGGGTACTGTGAAAACAAATGCTGAAAATGCTGGTCTGAGAACAGCACCCTGGGTGGAAAGCGCCTCCCCATCTTGCCAGCGACTCACTTTGGTGACTCAGAGCTTGTCAAACATTGCAGAGGTCCGCTGGGCCTCTTACCTTCCCTTCCCTGGACTACCTGGAGGGAAATTAGGGACTCAGTAGATAAAGTGTATAGAGTGCTTTCATTCTTCAGGACACAGGTTATCTAAATACAAGGCTGTCCCATCTCCCAGGTGTTAAGGAGCATTCAGATTGGAGGGAGGGCAGGTGGGACCATTTTCAAAACGTGTTAACTAAAACTGAATGCTCCCAACAAAGCCAAGACCTAGGAACTGCATAGTGGAGAAGATTCTGCTTATTGTTTTAACTATCAAAATTTTAGTTTCCTGCAAACTTTACAAAAAGCAAAGAAAAGGAAATCCTGATGCACGGGTCCAAACTTCAATTTCACATATGTCAAATCCCCTTTCACCCTGACTGTCAAGTATCCAGTAACATTGTAATATTTAGACGGTTATTTCTCTGCCATACAATCACCTCCACTAGGACTTGATGCAAATACATGAAATCTTCAAATATAACATGAAGCCAAGTTACTCACAGAAGGGAAACCCTATGTCACCCTTCATTACTGCATGCCAAAAATGTCAGGCAAATCCACTAATTTACTAGAAGCAAGATAAAACTAGCCCACCCGTGCTCAGGAGGTCCCTCTCAAACACATGCAGGGCTAACAAAATACTGAACCTTAAACTCATTTGTAAAATAAGCCTGTGAATTTTTTCTTGAGCAAATGCCATGGGGTGACCCTGCCTTCAAGTCAAACAGCTGAAACTCTGTTTTTTGAGTGGTGAGTAGTGAGGCCACTAGTTTCAGTACGTTTTGCCAGAAATGACTTCAAGGCTTTCCTGAGCAGGCACCAAAGCCCTTGTAACAATGTAGTCATTTTAAATTAACATCGTACCTTAAAATAACTAAACCTGATTTTTGTTTGTGATCAAAATTTATATTGGAACACCTCTGTGGAGGTGAAATCTGGTACATTCATCCCAGACAGGGCATTTACTGACAAACAAGAATTGGAACAGGAGGTTTAAGTTCAGATGCCAAAAAACTAGCCCTGTTTCTGAAAAGAACAGAGTTTATCTATACCGTCAATCCCTCTGGGTTGAACCTAACCATCAACTAGGCAAAAGAACCATGGTGAAGTCTTCCTCTTGCAAAAGATTTTCTTTTCCTGCAAACATCTGCTAGAAAGTATGAACCTGGGAGAAAAATATCAAAAGACAAAAGATTATTTATAAGCCAAAAACTAGAAAGAAAACGTCCTTCAACAGGTAAAAGGACATCCCTGCCATGAAATATTACTCAGGAGTAAAAAAGGAATCAACTATCAACACACACAACTTAGATGGATTTTAGGAGCATTATGCT
This sequence comes from Smutsia gigantea, assembly GCA_032199065.1. Taxonomy (NCBI): domain Eukaryota; kingdom Metazoa; phylum Chordata; class Mammalia; order Pholidota; family Manidae; genus Smutsia; species Smutsia gigantea. Next base: position 29,771 of record JAVSCE010005014.1, on the reverse strand, counting down.
GAATGAAAAAGAAAAAAGCCAGTCTCAGTAGGTCACATACTGTTCAATATCATTGATACAGCACTCTCAAAATGGCAAGATTACAGAATTGGGGGACAGGTTAGTGGGTGTCATGGGGATAGAGATAGTGGGAGAGTCTGATTATAAAGGGGTAGATAGCATAATCTCTATGGCAATGGGAAAGTTCTGTATCTTGAAGGTTAGAAGAATCTACACATGTGATGGAATGGAACAGAATTACACACACACACACACACACACACACACACACAGGTTGTATCAACATTGATTTCCAGGTTTCCATATAGTACTACAATTTTGTAAGGTATGACCATGAAGGAGGCTGGGTGAAAGGTACATGGGACTGCTCTGTACTAACTTCCCTCTCATTGCAACTTTTTACGCATTTGTAATTACTCAAAATAAAAAAATAAAGAGAGCAAAAAAGAATAGGAAAGGAAGCAAAAAAAGAAAAAGAAACAACTTGGGCCGACTATTGATAGCTCAAGACATGAAACGTGACAGGGAAAATCCAAAAGAAGGGACACAGCACGAGGAAATATTAGAGGTACAGTCGGGCAACCTGACAACCAGAAACTGTTTGGATTGTAAATTGTAAAGGAACCCTGTGGACAGAGAAGGAGAAAGATCACGGACGGTTTCCCTCGAATAGCAAGGAGAGAAATAAATCCCAGCAAGCAAGGAGACATGGAGAAATTGTGGCAGCAGAGCTAGGGGGACGTCTACTTGGGCAGGAGGGTGATGGGAAGGGGTTGCGCATAGCAGCTGGTATTTCTTAGGGACGTGACATACGTCAAATGAGAGAAGGGATGATTGAGGAAAATGTCTGACCTAGGAAGAAATACAGGGAAGGAAGACGCGCCATAGCATAGAAATCAGGAAGTTAAGAAGAGGCAAACTTCTTGGACTTGAGCAAAATTACTGATCAAATAATGATAAGGTGATCAGAGAATATCAGAGGTAGGCGAGGAAGGTCATTAAAAACCCCACTCTTTAAAGAGAAAAGACCTCACTCAGGTTTGGAAAAATGACAGAAACAGGCCTTCAAGGAAGACAGATGATAAGCAGCTAAACACAACGACAGCTGGAAAGCCATCCCTACGCGGGTCTAAAATCGGCAACACACGCTAAATTTTCCAGATTTATTTAACAAGTATCTTTGAAAGCCTACTACATATCAAGTATATATCAAGCCTGATTTTCACTTCAGAAAATATGACCTTGATGAGCACTGTTCATATAAAAGTAACACAAAACTGCTGGAGGGTGAATTGCCATAAAAAAGGAAAGAATTTATAAGCCGACGGGAGGTGGAGCTGTCCGGGGACCATAGCAGGGTCCTTAAACATTGCTGTCCCCAAGAGCATAAGCAACCCGTAATTTGAAAATTTGAAAATTAATATAGTAATTCTAAGATCTTAGAATCCAATATGTACTGTAGTCATAAAGGAATTCTCATCACACAGGGAAAGCCCACGTTCATGATCTCCCCATAAGTCCCTGGGAAATTCCAAGGAGGGCAGCCCCTGAAATAAGAGGGAGGAAGAAAAATGGGTGGTTACTCCCCAAGGATGGAGAAGTTAAAAAACAAAATATGGGTTTCTTTCCCAGCTACTGGGTGAGTATCAACTCAGAATTCTTTGGAAACACTCAACAGTGGAGAAAGAAAATGTGGCTGGACAGGAATCCATCTACTTCCACTGCCACCAGGCCCAACTTCTAGCCTTGGATTCATTATTTACTTTATGATCTGAAGAACCTAAGGACACAAAGCACCAGGAAAGGATATAGAGGGCAGAGGCTGTAGGGTGAGGACCTTCTTCTTTTACTAAATGTTTAAATTCTTGAGTCACTTACTCTTTCTTGGTTTCCACACAGAAGTGTGATCGCCTAAGGTTTATCGTGTGTGTATGGTTTCATTCCGTCTTCCCAAAGCCTCAAGCAGCTTTAACACTCACACAGACCCTTTTCATCCCTAATACATATCCTGCCCTCCTCTCAGGATCACAGGAGCCTTCCCATCCTCCTCAGAGACTAATTGAGGTGTCTTTAAAGAGATTACATGCAGTTCCCTCATTTCATTGCTGCTTCTTCCTATGATTATCATGTGATTATGGTTTTCCTTTTGGTAAAACGTTATAATAACAGTTTTCACCAAATCACCAGATAATCTCTTTAACCTGCCTTTAATACCATTTTGTTCCAGCGTTGGCCATTCTAGAAAGTGAAAAGATGGAAGTGAATCTGTCTCTATCCCTTTGCAAATAAATTCTATCACAGAGGCAGGCTAGATCCTTATTATCATTTATGCTGAATCCAGACTCTAAGTTCTTTTTGTACCAAATAGTCAAATGAAATACAATATACGCAGATGAAAGCAAGTGATGGTCTGTGTTGCTTTCATCAGCATACACATCTGCGAAACAGGAGAGACCATTTGCAGAGCAGCTTTTCAACAGGGAGAAAGCAGCCTGGGAGTGGAACTGGGACAAGCCCTGGAGTGAGAAACACCTGTTCTCCGATCCTGGCACCACCACTGCTGCTGAACACTCGAGAAGGTTCCTAACTGCCTGTAGGCCATTAAAAACAAGAATAAAGTTGGCCTTACAGATAACAGAAACAAAAGTCCAGGGCACACAGTTCCTTCACCCCAACCCCACAAATATTAATTCATTGGAAAAACAAACTAATGACACACTACACCCCAGATCATCCACTTTTTCTCCAAGTCACTTTTTCTGAATGTTGCCCTCTCTCTGCCACAATTCTGCCTCTGGTTGATTCCACACTTCCCCCTCCAGCGTATAATTATTCTCCCAGTTCTCAGAAACAGAACTACAATAATTTGCTGTGATAATCATGAGCATTTGAAGCACCCTGAGCTCCCAGATGCTAGGTTAGGGGACAAGGAAGGATGGCAGTGTTCAGGATTATTGATGCAGATACTGAGGCAGGGCAGCCCCATTAGAGCAGATACTTGATCTTTTTCCAGTTAACAAAGGGGCCTATCCTCGCTGTTCTCCCACCAAACACCTCCAAAATAGCCTTGGTAAAAATATATCTTTCATCATGCACTCCCTGTTCAAAACTTGGTCAGTCATCAATCCACAAATACCTATTGAATGTTGCTCCCAGCTCTGCCTCCATCGTCAATCAAGAGGACGTGTGCTTTCCCCCAGCCATAAAAGAGTAAGGCAAGTGCTATGCCCGTAAGCCTCCCTGACTGTCAAGAAAGCTTTCTTTTCCAGTCTTTCCTGCCTTCTCCTGTGCTCTGAGGCAGAAGAGAACCACTAAAAACAGTATTTGTAATATGGCTTTGCTTTCCTTTAATTCTTGAGCCAGACTTTTTGTATTAGCACCATAGTCCCTCTCTGGCCTCTGGCCATTCCTCTCCTGTTTTGTTTTCTTACCAGGTCTGATAGTATTTTGCATCTCCCACAGCTGTGAGCACAGCACTTTGCAAATACTTCCACTCAGTGTAGACATACTGTCTTGATTTGATTCCTCCTAGGATCCCAGTAGCCTGTTTGGTTAGGTTCTTAGGCCTTCGACTCACCTGATGGCTAGGGCTGCCAGATTTGGCAAATAACACAGGATGCCCAGTTAAATTTGAATTTAAGATGAACGATGAAAATTTGTTATGTTCCATACAATATTTGCAGCGTATTTATATAAAAAATGCGTTGTTTATCTGAAATTAAAATATAACTGGGCATCCTACATTTTACCTGGAAACTCTACTGGTGTGTCACTCAGAAATGAGCAAGGGAATAGTCCATATATTCAGTTGGTGATGCTTGGGACAACAGAGATGGCTTCTGTGCAGGAAAACTGATACTGCCTGCCTGACTGCAGGAAAGACAGAAGAAGAAGACAGTATATACTGACTCTGGCTACTTAGCATATACAAATAATCCATCTGGCAAAGGAGGGCTTTGTCCCCTTCTACTGAGTCAAGGTGGCCAACGGCATTTTAATGGATGGTGCAAAGTGGTTAAGGCAGGGAGGTATGGAAGCAGAAATTACTGCAAAAGAGGGGCAGACAGCAACTGCTGCCCTTCTGAGAAACGGAATTCCTCCACAAGGGTCCCACTGGCTTTGTCTTATAAACACACCTAAATCAAAGTTGAATGAAGGTGGGGAGTGAAGTCAAGTGGACTCCCTGCGATGTCATCACTGCCCACTAAGCCACCCTACTCCTCAGAGTCATAGCCCTGGTTATTTTTAGACAACAGAAAAATAAATACGCATGCCCAGATGTCAGGAACATCTCCAGAGATTCTGGGAAACTCCCACAGTATCCAAGAGCATCAGCAGTCTATTTCCTACCTAGAGAACGGAGGTACTTTTTCCTTTGTAATGTGATTTCTTGGCTGGAGAGGAACTGCTAGGCACCCTGAGATGCTCTGTAGAAATGCAAGATGATATTGTATTGTATTAATGTCACTTAATGGTTGCTGTCAATGATTGTGATGGAATAAATATGGAAAAGGAAATTACTGTAATTGATTGACAGTCTGGAATCTTCGATATTCGACCTAATGAGAGAAACCTATGAGCAGAAGCTTCCAGGGCAGGCTATTAATGCAAATCATATGCACCGTACTGGCATGCTGAATTATGCAATGCCATGTGAATGTCTAATCCATTTCACCAGTCTTGTCTTTATCCAGAAAAAAAATATTTCACTGACATGCTGATTAGTATATTAGGAGAGTTTAAGAAGTTTGGTGCTAAAGTAGGTGCCACCGTGGTGTTATTAATTTAGTTCTGAACAAGACAAACAGCTCTGTGCAGCCATCAAAATCACTACAGAAGTCTGCAAGATAACTTTGTCCAGACTGATGGGAATTTACAGAAAAGTCTTGTGATATGTGGAAGGAATTAGCAAATAGATAAGAAGCACATCATTTTTCTAGAAAACCACTGTCAAGGACTCAGTACCCATGCAGAAGCAGGCACCTGCCAAGACATCTACAATGTCTACGTGATTGCTTTCTCAGATGTTCAGAAGCTTGTGGAGACTTAGAACAGAAACAGATGTGGGAGGTCAAGGGAACAACAGGTACAAATAAGGTTTAGGGCTTCCTTTGGGGACTCTGTGGAGATTTAAGTCCTGCCCAGGCATTGTCAACGACCACAAAACACTCCCTGTGGGAGTATAGTGTACACAGGAAGAAGTCTGTTGGGATAGAAAAATAAGTTGCCAATTACCCATTACTTACACATCCCAAGAACTTACGTCTTTGAGAATTCCATAGCCCCAAGCTCTTGACTCCCTGCACATACCAATTCTTAAACTGTGGATCAATAGAGGAAGTGCCTTGACTCCAAATTACATATCTCAGAGCTGCCTATGAGTTCATGGTGAGCTGGCCACTCACAGGTACCCTAAATATCCCCCAGTGGAATTGAAGAAAGAGAAAGAGAAGGTGTTGTATGTTGCAATTTTGTATTAGTGTTCTTGAGATAATCTGAGGTCATGAATGAACATTAGATAAAATGTTCATTCACGTACAAGAGAGGAAGCACGGGTCTATGACAGGGACACGGCCTTAGTTGGTGGGAGGGGGGTGGCTAGAAAAAGTGTCACTATGGAAGGGATGCTTAAGCCGGGATTCCATGAACTATTGTTTCTGTATTTTTAGTTTTAAGGATGATGTCCTAACACAATGTGTTTGAGGAAATATGCTTGACAAACTTATGATCTCATTGTCATTATATATATTGATGCAAATTTTTCCTTTTTAAGTAAACCAATTTAAATTAAAAAATGAGTTGATTTACAGAAAATACGAAGCAAATAATAGTACAACTGGTACTCGGATATACCACAGATTGTGCACTTGGTCCGTGAATGACTACAGTTTGTGAAACCTGTATAAGGGAGAGGTGGCAAGAAAGGTGAGGGTTGCCTGAGGAGTAAAGAGTTGAAATAATTCTTTCAAGCAAAGAGTTGAAATAACAAAATGAAGGGAAAGAAGGGAGAAACTGGAGGTTCCTCAATGCAGTTTCACATATATTTTTTCATTCTTTCACCATCCTCAGTCCCCTGTGGTGTAATGTATTCTCATCAAATTTTCTATAGAATAATTGAGGCCCTTACAAGGTTAAGGAAAACACTAAAGGTCACCCAGCAAATTAGCAGAAGAAGTAGAATTACAATGCGGGCATCTCTCACCTGGTTGAGAACTGTGTCTCTTGCCTCCAAAGTCCTGAGTGTAAGCCAGGATGGAAAACAAAACTTCATAGAAAGCAAACTAAGTAAAACAGAGGACTTCTGAGGGAAAAATAAAGGTAGCAACTGCCTTGAACAACATAACACCATTCTCATTACTGTGTGCCCTTTGAAATGACTGAATTTCAAGGTCCTTGTAGAAGCTTGCTGAATATTTGTCCTGTATCTTTTCAAGAAAAACATACTCCCCTAAACAGCAAGGATGGCCACACTGGGGAAGCCCATGTGCCCTCCAGTCCATGGTCTGGCTCTCATGGAGACACAAAAAGATATTCTATGGAAGGTAGGCTTGTCCTTCTTAATGTCAACTTTATCACTGGGATTTCCGCATGCTCCCAATCATCCTAAAAACTCATGAGAAGACAACATCTCATCCATCATCCATGAATTCTATACCACAGGTAAGCCTCTTCTATTTTCCATTCTTCACCACCCTGGGGAAAATGAACTTCACAAGGCTATTCCTTGCTGTATGAAGAAGAAAGGGCGCTCAACCAAAAGCTCTTCCAGGAATCTGTGCACTCATGCTTTATGGTGTAAGAACAGTCCGGCAAGTCCAGCTGTTGTTAAATCCACTGCCCTACCAGTGCCTTCTCACCTCCCCCACATTTCACCAACCGCATTTTCCTCCCTGCCATATCTCTTCCCCATTTCTTCCCTTCCTCTCTTGCTGACCCCCCAGGCTTTCATGGATTTCCAGTTTCAGGGCTCATGATTCATTCATTGAATCCACATTTACATGTGAGCACCTACTAGGTGCCAGGCTGGGAGGAGACAAATAAACCAATAGGGTTTTTTCAAAAGATCAGATGGTAATAATGCCATCTACGCAGGAAAAATGCTAAAGACTGACGTGAATGCGAGTGAACCAGTGGATACCTTAGAGACCAGAAAGCCTCTCTGAGAAGATCACGTGTGAGCTGAGATCTAAACCACACCAAGAGCAGATGAGGAGCACCGCAGGCAGAGGGACCAGCTCATGCAAAGGCCCTAGGCGAGGGGGAAAGGGGATGAAGGCCAGTGTGGTGCACTATTCCCTGTGGGGCCACTGGGGGCAGTGTTGTCTGGGACTCTTCCATGCATTTGGGGATTCCTAGCACCCCTGGCCTCCCCTTCAGTTAAATGCCAGCCAAGTCCCTGGTTTGAACTACCAAGAATCCGCCCAGAAGCATTAAAGCCAGTGGGTCTGGGGCGAGCATAGTTCAAGGGGAGACCAGAGAGCAAGGTGGGCCCAGATCAGGCAGGCTTTGTAAGCAAGTGGATAGGTTCCTAGGGCTGCGGTAACACAGCACCACAGGCTGGGCGGCTTAAAGAATAGTTTATTCTCTCACAGTTCTGGAGGCTGGAAATCTAAAATCAAGGGGCTGGCAGAGGTGGCTCCTTCGGAAGGCTGTGAGGAAGAATCTGCCCAGGCCTCCTCTTGCACCTGATGGCCTCGGACATTCTTTGGCTTGTAAATGCCTCTCCTTCACCTTCCCTCTATGGGTGTCCATTTCTGGGTCCAAATGTCCCTTTTTATAAGGGCACCAGTCATATCGGATTAGAGCCCGCCCTTCTGACCTAAACCTGATCATTTCAAAGACCTTATTTTCCAATGAGTTCACATTCACAGATACTTTAGGTCTTGAAGGTCCTAGGGAAGGATGCATTTCAACCCAAAACACAGGCTAAGGAACTTCGATTTTATTCTAAATGTTACCCCTTGGAGGATCTTATGCAACTGAGTGATATGATCTGATTTTTCCTTTCAAAAGATCAGTTGGGCTTCTATATGGAGAGTGAATTACTCAGGATAAGAGTAGAAGCAGAGACACCAGTTAGTGCAGATATTCAAGCAAGAGATGATGCTGACTTAGAAGAAGGTACTCTGATACCTGTGGTCAGGTATATATGACATTTAACCAGGTGGCCTCTCAACGACCTGCACCAGCAAATAGGCCAACATTCATCAGGAAAACTTCTGTGAGGGAAAGGTACCTGGGGACAGTCCACTGAAAGAGGTAAATTGGAACCTGCAGACCATCAGCCTTCAAGCAGAGACCCGAAAATTGCATGGACAGCCTCTGAGCATGGAGGGCAGAACTAGATGGACTTTCAAGTGCCTTTCTAACTGCAGGGGCATATAATGCTACAATTTCCACCCTGCAAGTCAAGACAAGGAACTGGTGTCTGCTGCCTCTGACAACCGGTCCACACAACGGCAGTGGTGCCCTGGCCTCTGTATTGCTCCAGCCCCCTCTCCAGTCCACGGCGGTGCACGCCAGGGCCTCGTACTGCCACGTTCTTTTCAGAGCTGTACTAACACACATCCCTTCCAATAAATTAATATTTCCATCTCAGTGAACAAAAACAACTTAACACGCCGACAGTGTGGGCTACCTTCCAGGGTTTGTCTGCTGACAGATTAAAAAGTGTGTCAACATGGCTTTGTGTTAACAAATAGTGCAAAGCAGAAGCCTTTGTTTGTTTTCTTTGCTTTGTTTTTTTCCTGGTTATGTTGGTGAGCCCATGCTCGCGTCCGTGCAGAGGCAAACAGACCATGCGATGTCAGCCTGGCCAGGACCTCGATATGTGAAAGTGTCAGCAAACTACGACTCAGTCACTGCCCAGCCAGGAGAAGCAACAGCAAGGGGAGTGGGCGTGCGGTTTCTTCACGGAGCAATTTGGGGCGATGACAGGGCAATCATCAGATGCGCTTTTAAGGGCTTGAATTTTAATTTCATTTTCAAAGCAGGAAGATGGCAATGGAAAGGCTGAGGGATAGGAGAACCATTTGGCAATTTTTCAAGAAAAAGTTAAAAAAAAAAAGGGGGGGATATATAATGATTTTTTAAATAAGGCACTAACTATGGGCCTTGGCTTATTCCCCATTCCCAGTGGCCACTTGTTTACAAATAGTGATTAAAGGCCAATCTCAACTCCAGACTCCCGGACAGGCAGGAATATAGGATACTCTAGAGCAGGCATCAGCCCACCACAACTCTCAGGTTAATGCCAGCCCATCACCTGCTTCTGTACAGCCCACAAGCTAAGAATTATTCTCATATTTCTAAATGGCTGGAAAATACTCCAAAGAATCATATTTCATAGCATATGAATCACAATTCATGATACATGAAAATTAAAATTACATAAATTCAAGTTTTCAATGTCTGTAAATAAAGTTTTATTGAAACGGGGCCATGATCATTCATTTATATACTAACTATGGCTGCTTTCATGATACAACAGCAATGTGGAATGATTTTGTCAGAGACAACGTGGACTGCAAACTCTCAAATGTTGACTACCTGGCCCTTTACAGAAAAAGTTCGCCAACTCCTGCTCTAAAGGATTGAGGAAGAAGTATAATGATCCACTTACATGGTTTCCCTGCATTTTCAATCACTCTCCTAACTCTCTGTGAAGTACTGTTTCATTTATTTGAAAGTATGTCTGGAGCTCCTACTATGTGCCAGGCACCATGCCAGGTCCTGGGAGTCCAGCTGAGAACAGTAGCCGACAGCCTCTGCTCTCAGAGCTTGGAGCCCAGAAGGGCAGTGTTAGGCAAACACTCCCAAAGATACAGTGTACTAAACGTGACAACCACCAGGAGGTTCACAGAGTTATAAAAGCACAAAATAGGTGAACTGACCTCCTGTTATAGGATATCAAGTAAGATATGCCAAGTATAGGGTAATGATTGATTTGGGATTGGTAGGAGATGTTGAAGTTAAGAGAAGGGAAAAAGAAAGATCATCTATTTTGATTTCTTGAACACACCCTTCTTACTCATCTCTTCTACCCTTTCCTGAACTTCCCTCTGCCTGGGATGGAGTGGCAGAAGCACAGAAAACCAGGGCAGTGAGGAGCAAGGAGAGGGTGCAGAGTTTGGTAGGGCTTAAGCCATGCAGACTTTGAGGCCGCATGAAGGATTTTTGTCTTCAGCCTAAGAGCAGTGGGAAGTTGTAGGCAAATGTTCTCTGCAGCACTCTCCTCATTAGCAAAACTCTGGAAGCAACCAGAAGAGAGAATAGATACATTATGGAATTTTCACAAGTGGAATATAAAATAGCTAGAGCTACTACAACTATATGCAACAGTATAGATGAATCTTAGCAATACAGTACTTAGTGAAAAAGCAAGTCCCAGAAGATAACACATAGAATGATAAGATTTTCATAATGTTTAAGGCAACTAACATTTAACAGGCTACTTTTTAGGCATACATTTATGTAATAAAACCATATTTAAATAAAGCAAAAAATAATTGAATACAAGGCTCAGAAGAGTGAGTTGGCAGCATCATGGGATGGAGCTCAGTGCATAAGGAGATGAATGTTCTTGTGGGCAATGGATTCATAGGTATTTATAATACCAAACATTTTTAAATGCAATGAGAAGCCATTAAAGCAATTTATATGACACGTCTGATTTGCAATTCAAAAAAATCTCGCCAGCTGCCTTGAGGAGAGACTTCTTTGGAACAGGACAAGAGGGAGGCAGGCCGAACAAGAGGCTACTGTTAAGCGATAGCAAGCCTAGGCTCAGACTAGGGAGATGGTGGCAGAGACGGACAGCGGCATCTCTTCGCTCAGACCGCGCGCTCATTTTACATGTAAGGCATCAGTATTAAACAGCAACTCAGCCCTTCATTAAATAGATAGTAAAAAAAAAAAAAAGCAGGAGGGCAAGAAACCCAATCAGGGCAATGCCTTTTATCAATAGATCTCGAAGCCTTCTCACTCAAACACCTGTTATCAGATGAATAAACATAGACAGCATTTCAGTGAGGATCTGGAAACCATTGGAAGCATTATCAGCAAGGCCAGCCAACTTTGGAGATCTCATAGAAAACCCTCTTATCTCCTGGAAGAATAAATAAGAGAAAAATCACAATACAACTGCACTGGAACCCTGTAGCCGCCCCCTCTCCCAGAGCAGTTTCTCCCCTCGCTTGTATTGTACCCACAGCCCACCTCCATGAGTATACTTAGATTTCTCAAAAGTTCCAGTTCTAGGAAACTGATTTCCCAGCTGGCATGTTGAACTTGGCTAGCTGCTCGTTGTGAGTGAAATTTGAGGGACAGGGTCAAGATTCAAGTCCAGTGAAAGGCAAGAGATGCTTTGGGGGACCCATTCCCACAGGAATGCTCTGCAATCATTCACAGGGGGCTGCTGAGAGCATCAGGCAGGCGCTGTTAGGACTCCAAAAGGGAATGAGATTTTGGCCTTCAAGGTCAAGGCTGTTCGATCTCTCACATGTTCTTCCCTGTGAGCAGTCCAGTGAAGAACCCTTGCTGACTAAGCGGCCCGGGAAGGCACCATCTGATAATCCCAGGCCAGTAAAGCCTCTCCATAAGCACTGGTTGCCCAGCCCTAAGAAGTGATCTCAAAACACACCCAACCTACCGTAGGGGTACCCTGTGCTCTGCAGCATTATCAAACTGTCCAAAATAACTCCAAGTTCTCCCCCAACTGGTTTCATTTTCTCTACAGACCCAGGGCCCAGAACGCAAGCAGAAGCCAGGGAGAGCTCGTCTCAGAGGTGGCGGCTCCCGGTTTTACACCCTGGTGCGGTCACTACTGCGGCCTGGCCTCCTGCTGAGTTGAGTACAGGCTTTATCCTCTGCAAAGCTGACCGGCTGCTTTGTTTTCCCTTCTGCCTGGTTCTGGTATCTGATTACCTCTTGCTTATTACATTTGTAAATCAAACAACTTAAAGGAAAACCAAAGAAAGATAATGGGTCAACCATGCTTTCCAGCACCGCACTCCATCTCCTTAACCAACAGGCCTCTTTTGCTTTTTCCCCCTCACATCCGGAGAAGCAACAGTGAAGTAACAATGCTGTCATTTACAAAACAGATCGCACAGCTTGGAGCTTTAAAGCCTTCCCAGCAAGTTTACTGACTGGAGGAGGTGGGGGTAAAAGAACCTGCCCCTCAAATGATATGAATGAGAATAATGGTAATCTCTGACAGTTGCCGGATGACAAAGGCAGCAAGGGCCCCAGGGAAGAACAGATTTTTAATCCTCAGTGATCCAGGGGGTGGTGTTGAGCCCGGCTCACACGCCTGTCCCAGTGACGCTGGGGGGTGCAGCTCTCACTCAGGAGCTGCCTGAGCTCACATTTACACTCCTGGTGGAGATGGGAATCGTGCACTGTGGCAACCCTGATGGTATTAGCTACCTCACTTACACTGAAAGTTGAACAGATTTGCCACAAGTTAACAGATTAACATATTGACATGGATTGCCAATCACAGCGCTGCAGAGCCGGGGAAAGTCTAGAGATCATCCAAGTAAGCATACTCATGTCACAGAAAAGAAAACCAAGGCCCAGCAACCCCAAGCTACTGGCCCGGCTGTACAGCGGCTGAGCAGGGGGCCCAGGTGTTGCCTTCCTGGCTCGTAGTCCAGTCGGCTTTTCTTACACGCCCCCATTTGCCTCTGAACGTGAGTGAAATGATTCCGTTATTTTACAACAGGCAGAAAGCAATGAGGGAAACAAGATGGGGGAGAAAAAAGAAATTGAAACAGAGAGGAAAGGATGGAAAAGATAGAGAGTGAAAGAAATTACAGGAGAGACTCCCTCTCTGTCCCCATCTATCTTTATCTTTCTCTCTATCTGCCTGGTCTTATTCTCTGCTGTAACCTGTCTCTATCCTGTCTCCCATACGCCAGCTCCTGAAAGAGCATGGCCTCGTTTAATTTATTCTCAATACTTCTGAAGAGGGCCTGCAAATGAGCAAAATGCTGGTAGGGCTGGGAGTGGTCAGAACCAATTTCCCAGAACTCGTGCACCTTGCCCACCCAGGCCCAGTCCCTTCCTCTGCTAATAGGGCAGTGAGAGCCCCTCATGTGGGCTTCCAACTGTGGCTCATGGGCATCCGCTGTAAAAAGGCAGAATCTTGGGCTCCACCCCCAAACCTAAGGGTACAGAAACTGCCTCTTGACAAGAATTAATTTTTAACATTAAAAGTTGAGGAGCTCTTCACAGGCACACCTCCTGGAGTCACAAACTTTCTTCCAGATCTAGGGAAGAAGATGGGTCGGAGACCTTAAGGACTGAATAAGATGCACCCAGTGTTTCAAATGCTAAAATCCATCCTGGGCTCTGCCTCGGGAACAGATACCTTCTCTGAAATGGTTCATCCCGGAGCAGTTCATCCCGCCTTCCTCTTCAGGCCCACTATCAACTGTGGCAAATTCACAAGAATTCCTACAGCAGGTTGGGTTTTGCAAAATCCAAAGAGATTTAGATTTCCAATATTTCTAGTGACTCCTGAATCAGAAAAGTATAAACAGCAGGAAGGATTTAAATATTTTGAACATGCCAAAATCTATGCCAAAGCAAATCTCCTTCCACATCTCACCGAGGAGGGGGCACTCAGATGGTAGGAATTGGAAGATGTGGATGGTTGTGCTGCTTAGAAAAGGCAATCTTGCAGCCAGAGTTTCGTTACGAGCAGCCTCGTAGCAAAATCACAATAAAAAATTATCAAGAGAAAATTTTCAGGTGTCAAGTCCCATCAAGGAGTAGCAGACAAGGATTATAAGGTATCTTATATAAAAGCATTTCCAACTTTGAAGCTGGTGAGGGAATATTGACTTATATCCTTATTTTTCCCAAGTGTGATGTCATCCCCTGTGTCACATTGACAGCAACAAGGGTTTCTTGTTAAATAATCCCTTTGCCAACATCAGAGAATAGCCCTGCCCTTTGATCTCACCAGATTTGATCTTGAGAGTAACCCTGACTACACATCTCCAGTTAGACTGCTCAAAATAAGATTTCTGAAAGAAGAGACAGGAGAAAAAGTAGAATGAGTAAGCTTAAAAGAGAGAGAGAGGGCACAAATTCTAGAACATGCATCCTAGGAACAGACACTGCCAATGCGTGATGTGTATCAAGCCTTCTACACCCTTCACAGATTTTATTTAATCTGCAGATTTTGCCAATCACGTTCATATTTATAGCCGTATGCAGCTCCTCATAATGCAAAATCCAAAACAAAGGCCAAAACTTCTACCCTGGAGAATCTGAATTCTGTCACTTCCCCTTCTTTACACATACACATACACATACACATACACACACACACACACACACACACACACACACACACACACACACACACACACACACACACACACACACACACACACGATAATGAAACCCTCCTGGGCCCATGCAGCACTAACATCATATCATGGTTCTACCAGCACATAATCTCAACCTCCCTCCCACACTGGATTCCCCTTGTCGCATGGAGAAGAGACGTTAAACTGGCCTTCTGGATTGGGAACACTCGGAAGGAAAACAGGCTCAGGATCAAAGCAGAACTCCAAAGTTAACCACTTCACTCACTGCAACGCAACCGTAAAATGAGACGCACCCACACATTCATGCTGCATATGTTTCCTACGCCTTCAAGAGATATTTTTATTGGACTTTGAATCGAGCACCGCAACCCTGAAAACCTGACAACGTTCCACTATGCTTCATATCTGAGCCAGCTCATGGCTACAAAAATCAGCAGGACTGAGCGCAGGCTTCTCTCTTCATGACGGGCAAGTTGGTTGCAACCAGGACCTCGTCCTAAAGATTTGGGATGCTTTGTCTCTTCAGAAGTTTGGGGGACCCAGAGAGGAAAAACGCTTTAAGGAATCAGCCCTCCGAAACAGTGGGCCATGCAGGGAAGGGGTGTTTGGTTCACTGCTATTGTTTTTGAAACCAGTTACAACTCAGTGATCAGGGGGTATGTCTGATCCTGATCTGCTTATACCAGCAGCTGGGTGGGGCTTGGGACTTGTCTCATCCCTGGAAATGAGGGGACACTTCTCTGTAGAAGTCTCTTGATACAAGGATTTCTTTCAGAAAAGACACCTTGTATTTTTCCAGCTGCTTTGCATAGTACAATTTGGGGTCAAGCCCAGTCTTACAACATTCTGAAGGACAATTTGGCACTTTGCTTCCATAGGTTTGAATAATGTAGAGAAAAGGGCTGGTTATTCCTACCTTTCTCACCGGGAGAAGTACGGGCCTGAAGGGAACACTCCCCAGCTGCCTCTATGTAAGGATTGGTTATAAATAGATAGGAGGTGAGTGACTTTTGAAAGTGAAAAAAAGGGACACCCCCAAAGAAAAAGATGCTAATTGAATTTGTTTTCAAAAACTGGAAATCCTTGTATCTGCTTAAAGCAAATAAGGTGTTAACACTACAAAGACCCCAATGCCTGTTGTCCAGAATCTCCTTAAATGCAAGGAGAGTGGATGGCCTCTTTCACTCAGTCACAAGCAACTTGAAACTTTTACTCAAATCCAAGAAAAAAGTGGAAAAATAAAAAACTAAGAGACTTTTTTCAGCTGCTAAAAAAAATGAACTGTCTCTGCTCCTGGCCTTCCTTCCCTCTTCACATTAGCCACCCGCCATGGGGTGAGCTCCCTGAATGGAGAGGTAACCAAGCCTCTCCAGGTGGTATGCTGGCTGTCGTGGAGCTCAAGCCACCACTGTTGGCAGCACCATCCTACAACCTCCATCACTTCCATCTCTTGCTCTAATCCCCAGAGACAGATTTCCCTTCCTCCTCCTCCTCTGCAAAACTCAAGGCCACAGGAAGCAATGGCCGTTTACAAGCACAGTCCAGTTTTCTGTTGCCAAATATAGAGCTAAAGAGAAATTGAAAGTGAAATCATTTACAAGAACCCGTCCTTGTGAAGAGATAACTAATTCTGTACAACGCTTTGTCCCACCAGGTAAAGTAAAGTGGAGGGGAAAATGGATACAAAAGAGAAACAGGGATTTGCTTAAATGGATAGGTAAGTGTTCCAGATGGTGTCCAGGGAAATACCTTGATGAGATTAAAAAGCTAAATTTTGAAAATTGAAATGATATGAAAATTTTAAATCCGCATTATATAACATCTAATTATTAAGTTCATATAATAAAAAAGCTTCATCTTAAAAATGTGTAACTGCGATTTTTTTTTCCTGGGGTTCTTTTGGCCGACCAGAAAGCCCCTGATCCCCGCTTACTGGTTTGGAATCAAGGGCTAGTACATTTTTATAAACCAGTAGAGCCCTTGAGCTGTTTTTCTTAGGAAACACTTGTGTCTCCTTCCCATTCAGTTCATGACTATCACCCCCTCTGGGGACGCGGGCCCCAGCAGGAAGGGATTCCAAGAGGCAGGAGGTCCCTGACTCTGGGCCTGACAGACCAGGAGCAGCCGTTGGCCAAATAGGCAGTAAGAGCTACCCAGCCGACCTGAACAAGATGGGCTGAACATTTATGCCCCCCAAATCCATAGGTTGAACCCTGCCTCCCAGAGTGATGGATCTGGAAGAGGGGCCTATGGGAGGAACCAGGCTTAGACGAGGTCTTGAGAGGGGGACCCTCAGGATGGGATTAGAGGTCTTACAAGAGGAAGCCAGATTTCCTCTCTCCGTCCCTCCCTTCCCTTTACCCCTTGGTCACCAAGGAAGGGCCACGTGAGGATGCGGCTAGAGGCAGCTATCTCCAAGCCTGGAAGAAAACCCTCACCAGAGCCCACATCTGCTGGCATCTTGATCCTGGACTTTGAACCTCCAGGACCATGAGAAGTAAGTCTCTGTCATGGAAGCCCCTCAGTCTGGGGGGCTCTGTTACAGCAGGCAGAGCTGACTAAGTCATATCTAATTCTGTCCTGCCCCCAGCCAGCCAGCTTCTCCAGGAGATCACCTTCCTCAGGCTGCTAAAAATAATCCCTGCCTTCAGGAGGCCCGCTGACCCTCACTTCCTTCCTTCTAAAAATCATGGAATTAAGCATTTGACTCTTGGAAGGGAAATAGAGACACAAAAAGGGTGTGTTTGTGTGTGTGTGTGTGTGTGTCTATGCACACGCTAGGCAGAGAACTCCCTCTCTTTCAAAGACCAACTAGAAACATATAAGTGCTACACGCAGGTTTTCACCAACACGATGGCAGAGCGAGGTGCGCTCTTTGCCTCTTTCCAACTGCGCTCGGTCTCCCCTCCCATTCTCTCTCTAACATATGCGCCGTGTCTGGTTCTTATAAATATCCTCTTGAAGAGGGTGAAAAGGTCATCCTGATCCACATCAGCAAAAACAAGAGGGCATTTGGGTGAGCTTGTCTCCATCAATGATGTATTTTTGAAACCTCCTAGCAACAACAAGCCTCTTTGTTGTTGAAGTGAAATGTTTTTAAAACGCAGAGACACAAAAAAATACACAAAAACCTGAGTATGCCCAGACACAGCAAACTCCTGCACTTGGCTGCAGCTCCGTATCACTGAGGTTAGCGTTCTGAGGCTGGCAAAGCAGACATCAGAAGGACAGAGACAAGCTGAGATGCAGTGTCCACACTACGGTCCCCTCCCCCTGTCCCTAAATAAGATCCATTTCTGCGCAACCTGGAGATTTCAGTGCTAGACAACAGCAGGTGATAAGTCTTGGTTTTCCCAAGCTCGCCCCAGGCCAAAAGTGTCATGAAGGATGTTATTATAATCCAACCAACAGTTGTCACTTCCCCACATGCTGCAGCAGAACACGAATTTGTAAGAAAAAGGAAGTGGGGTGGCAGAGAAGGTTTAGAGAAAGGAATCTGAGAATTCTGGAGAAGAATTAAGTGCTGAGGAATGTGGGGTGTGCATAGGCCCCTGCCTTCCAGGAAAAGAAAGGAGAAGGCTTGCTGGGCATAGGGGAAGCCTGGGGCAGATTCAAAATAACCCTAAGGACACTGGACCATCACAAGTTTCAGGAATGTACACAAGAGGGGTGAGGGAAAAAATGCAATCCCAAGACAAGTGACGTTGGCTGCATTCTTCTAGCCAGTTGTACCCCGGGCGGGAGGCCCCACAGGCAACACCCTGCAGTCCAGACAGCCTGCAGAATGCCTATTCAGGACGTTCGTCAGGGTAGAGCTACTGGCAACGGCTCGTGTCCTGTGCACCAGGACAGCGAAGCAGGGCTTGGAAGTCCAGGTCAGGGACCATGCCCTGCTTGTTTGGTACCTACAGCAACATCGTGTCCAGCCCTTCCTAAGACAATAGCTCTGGGGCGCTGTCATTTCTTGTCTTGGTGGTGCATCCTGTCCCTCCTCCCCATCTCTATTGTGTCTCCTAGCTGCTCTCTCCTCTATATTCTGATTTTTTAACCTTAGTACACAAGAGTGTCCTTGCTTCGGCCTCGAAGATAACCACGGAGAGCATGCAACACTTGCTCCAACCGCTTTGTGCTTGCAGGGAGTTATTCTGGGCATCTGCTCTAACCCCTGGTGACTCCACCCACTGAACCATGCAGAGGCTAGTATCTGCCACCCCCTCCCAGAAACCCATCTCCTTTTTGCCTCCACAGATGACTAGGGTGGTGGTCATCTGTCACCAGATACTTCCTGACTTACTGGTCTTCATCACCCCACTCTGATGGATGCTAAGGAACTCCTTAATTGTGGATCAATTGAACCTTCCTTTAACCTTAGATGGTGACTTCTGTTGGAGATAATCACACTGATAGCTCTGGACACAACATCCTCTTTGGTCCACATGGGGCCCTTTCTCTTACCCATCTGTCTTTCTGTTTTTCTTTTTTTTATCTCTTCCCTTTGCCCCTATTTATGACCCCATTAACTCCTCCTCGTGGTGATTATTCTAATGCGTTTAAAGTCCATCTTTTGTCTGTATGTTTTCTTGCAGTGTTAATTGCTCTTTGGTGTTCATATACTTCTAACTTGCAGACATGGTTTGTACTCCACATTTTTTTCAATCAACATTTTTTTTTTAAAGAACATCTATGTTACTATTGCACATTTAGTCCATGGCTTCTAATCACTGTATAGCGATTATATGGGCAACATACAGCTCCCATGTTTTACCTGGTAATTCTCCTGGTGATAGGAGGATAATCTACCTCTGTCAACACAATAGCATGGCAACATATTGATATGAACATCCTCATATATTTCCCCATCCAGACAGTGTGAAATTTCTCTGGGCTGTACACCTAGTCATGGAATATCTGGGCCAAGTTTATGCAGATATTTAGTTTATTTCAGTAATGCCAGATTATTGATGCAAATAGCTACAAATCAGTCTAGACTCAACCACAGTGCATGAGGATCCTAGATAACCCAAATCTCATTCTCCACCATCAGTCAACATCAGTCAGTTTTTGACTTTTTCCAGTCTAAGTTGGCATAAAGCAAAATCTCCTCATTCTTACTTGTGTTTCTCCAGTTATTAGCACCTATAAGTATTTCTTTATGTTTATTGCTTTTCAGGGTTTCCCTTTTTCAAAATGCCTGTTCATTCATATCTTTTGTTTACTTTTCTATTGGAGTTGGTTCGCAGGCCTTCTGTGCATATTTCACATATTAATTCTTGGTCAGTTTTAGACATTGCAAATATTTTCTCCACTCTAGGACATGCCTGTTTTTCAGCTTTCTATTCTGTTCCATCTGGTCTATATATCTGTTTCTGAATACTATCTGTATTACTACAGCTTTGTGGTATGTTTTAGTATCTGAATAGATATGTCTCACTTTTCACTTCTGTGCTTCTTTTTAAATACTCACTTAGGTATTTGTGAATCTTCATTCTTTCATAAATTGACTAAGTTCCTGAAAAAAAAAATCTGACTAGAATTTTGAGAATGCATTAAGATTATAAATTAATTTGGGGAGAATTGCGGTCTTTATAATATTAAGTTGTTCACTCAAGAACATGACACTTACTGATGCTATCTTCTATGCCTTTATTATTAGAGTTTTAAAGCTTTTCCCCATGGGGGTCTGCTATCATCCCAGTCAAATCAATTCCTAAATATTATGCTGTTTTTGTTGCTATTGGAATGGCTTCTTACCTTTTATTATATTTTCCGGATGAGTTAAATGTGAACAGGCCAGTATTGCAAAACAGGACATGAAATGATAACTTTGTCTAATTTCATTACTCCTTCCTACTAAGAAGGAAAGAAGACCTTCATAAGCTGAGACCCGGCAAGGGAATATCCCATCTAGAAGCTTCTCTCCCGTTTCTCACTCTCTCTCCAACTCTTGTCCTATCCATGGACCTGTTCAAGACTCCCAAAGTGGAGTGTCTACTCCTTCGCTCCGATTTCCATGACTCTTAGCCAGAAGAGGGGTTCTACCACTTGGGTTCCCCTTCCTGTTTCTTGGAAATGCCCAGCTTCAGCTAGTAGGAGTGGAGGTTGGGGGGCATGAGCAGCGCAGGGAGTGAGCTCCAGTTTTGTGAATGAGAACAAAATTGGGTGCCCAATTCCAGTTTAATATCTTAATCTCCAGCAAGAAGCGCTCTGGCCAACCCCCAACTGGTTTCCTCAGTAATTGCCAGCAAGACCTTGCCAAGTCAAGCATTAATTTTCCTTGGCAACATCACAGTGTTATTTTTGTGCAGAAAGGCCAAACCTACACACATGTGCGTTGGACCTTACCCCATGCAAGATAATCAACTCTGGCGTGATGGTGTGATGGAGGCGCTCCCTCATTCCTGGGCCCACTTACATCATTACAACAGTCACCACCAACCTCAATGGACAGCCCCAGCTCTGATGAAGTTTTCTGGCTTATTGTGTTTGATGGCAGAACCCTCTAATAGATGGGATGGGTGTTCAGGAGCAGGCAGAGTTTAATTTACCAGAATCCCTCTCCCGACACTCTAACACTATGAAAACTAAGAGATCCAAAACTTTCTTTCTCTCTGCCATTCCAAGGTCAGCCTAGCTAAGACTATCTGTCCTAGAGACAAAGTTAGGCTTAAAGAGTACATTGGTGAAAACACAATATATTCTAGGACCCAAAATGAGGTTTATTTGTAAAGGAATTTGATGGCTTATAGTTTCACCAATTTCCTAGGTATTTACCTGTAATCTGGGATTCCTCTAAATCTGGAGGACATTTTCCTTGCAGGAGACCCTGTTGCATTCGTCCACAGAGTTGCTTCATGCTCTGGGGCCTTCAAACAGAATTTTCCCCCTGGTTTCTCTCTCCTTTAACTGGTGACTCCCCATCTTCAATATTGAAAATGACCACTGCTTTGAAAATGCCTGAATGAGACACGCGACTTCAAATTTAAAGTTTACAGTGAATTAACCAATTCCTTCAGGGCCCTTTCTATGGCCCGGTTTTTACAGCAGAATTCACCACTTCCTCTCCTAAATCACCCTGTGCTCCTCCCAGGCAAACACGCCCATCACACCCAATTTGGCAGAAATGGGAAAGTCAAGAAAATCCAGTTCTCTTCTCCTTCTTTCCTTGCTTATACTGCACTGTGGGGGAATACAGGCCTCACTGTTAGTGAATCTTATTCGGTGCTTAATTATCTATCCTCTCTCCTCTTTACCTCTGCACTTTGGCTCCAAAACTGGATTGTGAGCTCCATATGCAGGATTATGGAGGTAGACTTCTCCTGTTCTCTCCCAACACGGACCTCCAGACATAGAGTTCTCAATGCATGCTGAATAGGCTGACTCCATTTCTAAAACTTCCATGCAGACCTAGGGTGTGAAGACAACCCTAAGAGTCAAACCTGGTTAACCGGCAGGGAGGAAGCAGAGGAAGAGGGGGTGTTTACATGGGTATTTTAAGTTGGTGGGTCTGTCCATTTCCCACATCCCTGGGTTTTGCATTCTCTCTTTGAAGAGAGGATTCCTGTTCTACATTTTACTGTCACATAAGTATTTACTCACGTTCAAGTATGAGGGGAGACATGCTCTAGCCTCCATCACGTGTACCCAAGGAGCGGATATTGTCCCCCTGAAGGATTTTTAAGCCCTCTGCTGAACGTGCCATTAGGCATTCACAATGGAGAGGCTCACTGTTATGTTTTCAGCCGCTTGCAAGAAAGAGGCCCCGCTGAGCAGGATGGAGAAAGTGCTGGCAATTAATTGGTAGAGTTGAATTGTTAACACTCTCTCTGTGTTTCCCAGCACAGGGCTCTTGACTGGACTGCTGGAGAAAATAACTTGTAAAGTGGGGCGGGGGTGGGTGGGGGGTAGGGTGGAGTAGAGGAGAAAAATCTCTCATGAAAGCCCCAATCAAACCATTTTAGCCCTTTAATTTCTACAAGGCATTGGGGTTGAGCCCAGAATATTACACCTGTATCATAGATCCCTGCCCTTCCCTGAAACCTGAAATGATTTGCCTTCTTCTGGAAATGTTTGTGTGGGGGGTATATGTTTACAAGCTCATATGCTGATCCCCAAGGAATCAAATGCTTACACTGTGGTATCTCTGACAATGTGCATTTCTGTATACGAGCACACATACACATGCACAGCGTGAGACAGAGAGGTGTGCGTTACAATAGAACCAGGACTCAACACATTCCAAGTTCTGTCCTTGGTGCGTGTGTGGTTTGGGGGATGGTGTGTGTTGGGATGAAAAGTTTTGGCTATTTCTCAAAAAGGAGTTTTAGGTTAATGCCTCAGAAACCTTTTCTTGTACGAAGATTGCGGTTATAGCAGACGCCTGCTAGACTGAAAGTGTAGTCCTCCTTTCTGGACCTGCCCTCCACTCTCCTGCCTTGGACGCAGGGAGCCCCCAGGACTCACGCCTGTTCATTGTGGCCCTTTACCCCTGCCAAACTGATTGGGGCAAGAGGAGGCACCAGACCCATTCCAGACCAGTCAGAATCCCAAGACTCTGAATGGGAATGAAGGGGTGGACACCAGGGTGTGGCTGTGTTTTCCACCAGGGGACAGTGAAGTCATCCTGCTGAAAGAAGGAAAATCAGACAAGTGTATAAGAGCAAATGGAGAAGTGAGATGGAGAGAGCTTGTTGCCTGGGGGCCCTGTGGCCCAGAAAATGAGCATCCTGTCTCTGGGGCTGACCTGTGCAGCTAACTTGTGCATTCATGGAGAGAGAGCCCTTCCTCTGACATTCAGGGCCAGGGGAAACAGTCAAGAACAAACACCCACTGAGGATCCTAAGGGAATCCTCTTTCGAAAAGCATTCCTATGCCTCGTATGCTACTTCCACCTCCTCCAGCAATGAACTTCTGGTGGCAAAGCATATCACCAGACACATCTTACTCAGGGTAAAAGTATTGGTGTATTGTTGTCATGTTGAAACTTGACCCATGTCAAAATAGCTATTCAGAAATTCCATGTGCTATATACTTATCTGCCCACATTACTTAGAAGCCGACAAAGCCTGACAGGAGAAGCTGACTCTGTGAACATCCCCAGGAAATCCCTGAGTGTTGACATTTACATAGGTGCGGTGATTGGAGTGGTGTTGAAAGGACAGCCTGATACCAAACATCCTCCCCTCATCTAGCTGCTATGTCGCTATCTGTACTATCATCATCCCTCAGAATTACTGTGAATCCTCTGCTTCCACAAATTTCTTCTTATGTGGATGATTTTACACACTAAACCAGTAACACAATAGCATGAATTCACTCATTGGATTAGTTGACATGTTAAAAGCTTGAGGATCTGGGCTCTCAGATGGCAATCTTTAGCAGGCAAGAAAGCAGATTCACCTGCTGTTGGAGAGAACTGCTGGGTCTCCACTATATGTCTGAGGTTCTGTTGTTGACACGTGATGGACATGACCCCCCTCTCCTGCCTCAAGAAGCTCTCAGCTAGGTGAGAGCTAGGACAGGCAGACACAGAACAAGTGCAAGACGTCACAGTCAATATGATACTGGAGGCACGCACCTGATACAGTAAGAACACCGGGGAAGACATTGAGGGTGGGAGGCGTTATAGAATTTCAGAGACAAGATATAGCCTAGACTGGATTACAGGTAGAAGTCTATCCAGCAGAAGCCGCTGCCAGGCAGAAACACAAGTCTATGCGCACACGTGGCATGCTAAGGGGAACTGCAGTGTGGAACTGACGTGACCTTCCATCAAGCGGAAGTGAGGAGGACCAGAAGGAGCAGAGGAGACTGAGATAATTAAGGCTGCATCAGAAAGGCTCTTAATATATACCTAGGAATTTGGATGTTTTTTAATATATTCACCCCTGGAATCTCTGCTCACATTAACAGGCTGCCTGCCAGCCAAGATAAAACATGCAAAGCCACAGGAACCATTAAGAGGGCTGCCTCTGAATTCTTGTAAGGAGTGTAAACATAGGCCTGCTGACGGGAAAACCAGCTTGGTTCTTCCAGCTGTTCTGAGTCCTGGTCCCCAAGCTCCAAGGTCACAGGACTTTCTCATGAGTTTTCTTTGCCTTTTCTCTTATTTGCATTATTTATAGAGGTTATCACAAATATGCATGACTTCTTACTTACACCACTTGTAGTCCTATTTCCAAAATCATGGACATTTAGGTAGTTTTGTGGTTAATACTTAGGGATTTCTCTGCATTAAGGCTCAATTGATTAACTTGTTTAAGGAAAGCTGAGGTCCATACATGTGTGATGCTGTCTACGTGTGCCTCAAAACTGCAAAATTTATGTTGAGGTGAAAAATTATTTCAGCTTATAATTAAAGGATCATTTAGGGTTATTAAGAACCAATCTCTAAAACATTTTGGAGAAGAAAAAATATATATTTTAAAAACAAAGGACACAAGGGACAAAGCTAACTTACAACATCTTGGAAGAACATATTTGCAGTATCAAAATGGACAAGGGTTACAATCTAAAATACATATAAGGAACACCTGCCAACCTACAAGTTCCAGGCAGCTACTCTGGAGGGAATGCACTCAGCCAACGTAAGAATATATGTATGTATCTATTATGATCCAGCAATTCTGCCCCTAAATCCTAAGGCATATATGCCATGAATTCTTAGGGATTCTCCCATCAGTCCACCAGGGGATGTGTTTGAGGATGGTAATCACAATGTTTGTGGCAATGGGGAATTGGAGGCAGGCTAAGTGTCCAACAGTGTGGGAACAAAGGAATAAAAGGGTGATGTCGCACACAGCAACACAGACACCTATTAACATGCAGGATGGAAAAAGCAAGGAGATGGGGTTTCTGATACATGACTTTTATGTAAACTTAAAACACATGTTCACAATACAGAAATGCATGTTTTACAAGAATACAGGCTAATAAACTAATACAAACACGTTAAACTGGTTTCTTACAGAGAGGACAAAAATGCGGGTGGGGCATAGGAAAAAGGAAAAGGTTCCATCCATCAAGAGAAGGACCTTGAAGAGATCAATGAGTATAGTGTGCCATGAACTGGCTTTCTGCACTTGCAGTGCAAAAACACACACACAAGGGACAGGGGAAGCCATCAGGTCCTCAGGTCCTTAAGCAGAAGCTGCATGGGACTCCTTTCTAAATCCCCAATGGTATGTCCTATCTTAGGGCCATGTCTACTATTTGGACAAGAGATATTTGACTGATGGATGCACAAAAGAATGGGTGAATACAACGAACAAATAACCTAATGGAGGGTGGCCAGGAGATATGGAGCCACTCTCTGTAAATAAATAATTACTGATGCTATATTATGTGCCAGGCACCATACTAGTCTCTGGGAGTGAAATGAGCAAAGAGGGAGGCAGTCCCTGTCATCACCCAGCTCTGTGGCATTGGGAGATGAGGGAGTCCAGTAGCAAGTGTCACACACTGTGTTGACAGCTATGATACAGGTCAGGACGCAGGTGGGGAGGGGCCTGGAGACACTGAAGAGGGGCACCACTCCCAGTGGTGGAAGTTCAGGAGAAAGAGCACCCCAGGAGAGACTGACTGCAGTGAGTCCCAAATAATAAGTAAAAGTTGCACAAGGCATGCAGATGGAGGGAGGGTTGCATAAGAAGCTGGAAAAATCACAGATGCGATGGAGCCCAGGGTCAGAACTTTACCATAATAACTCTGGTACCTACTTCAGAAGGGCCTGACTTCCTAGCCTTAAGATATAACATAGCGGTTACTTTAACAGGTAAAGCTGCACAGCATTTACTGTGTTCTTGAGACGTCTTTATCAAAGAACTGATCCCTGGGTAAGGAAAAAACCCTGCAGTTCTCTTTTCAGAGCAAGCAAATGTGCGCATCCCAATCGATATTGCCTAGAGCAGTCCGACGGGAGCTGAGCACGTCCCACTGTCCTGTGAAGTCGTTTCAGCTCCACTTAAGAGGGCTTTAGAATTCTGATCAGGAGGGCTTTTAACCTGTCAAGCTAGTTCACCTTTCTATAGGTTTTCTTTCATCATATAATTATCATTCTTCATTTGTATATCACCAAGGATGCTCACAGCTGACACGCTTAACAAGTCTCACTCTGGAAATGTTATGTGTATGTAGAGCTTTGGGTTTGAACTGGCTTGATGAGCGGAAACTAGGAGTCTTACAAACTGCCAGTGCTAGACACATATTCTGGGGGGTTCTTGAACTTGAGCAGGCATCAGCATGCCCTGAAGGGCTGGGACCCACCCAGTGGGTTTGAGTCAGAAATGCTCGGCTGGGTTTGAGAATTTGCATTTCTATTTCTTTAATATTTTTGTATTGAAGTATAGTTAATATATAATATCATATTGGTTTCAAGTACACAATATAGTGATTTGAGTTATCTACATTATTAAATGCTCACTCCAACTTCTGTACTTACTGTCAATGCAGAAAGATGTTACAGAACTAGACTGTGTTTTCTATGCTCTACTTTCATCCTCCTGACTAATTGATATTATGATTGAGATCTTGTGCTGCTTTATCCCCTTCACCTATTTCACCCTCCTACTCCAACCCCTCCCCCATGGTAACCACCAGTCACTTCTCAGTGTCTATGAGTCTACTGCTGCTTTATTCATTTTGTTTTTAGATTCCACATATAAGTGAAATCATATGGTATTTGTCTTTGTCTGGCTTATTTCACTTAGTATAATACCGTCTAGGTCTATCCATGCTGCCACAAACTACAGGATTTCTTTCTTTTTTATGGCTGAATGATACTGCATTGTATATAATGTACCACCTCTTCTTTATCCATTTATCTATTGATAGACACTTTGGTTGCTTCCATATCTTGGCTATTGAAAATAATGTGGCAATAAACATATAGGAGCATATATCCTTCAGATTTTATTTTCTTCAGGTAAATTTCTAGAAGTAGAATTACTGGGCCCTATGGTATTTCTATTTTTTGGTTTTTCAGGAACCTCCATACTCCTTTCCATAGTAGCTGCACCAATTTACATTCCCACCAACAATGTAGGAGGATTCCCTTTTCCCCACATCCTTGCCAACACTTGTTATTTCTTATCTTTTAGATAGTGGCCATTCTGACTGGTATGAGGTGGTATCTCATAGTGATTTTGATTTGAATGTCCCTGATGATTAGCAATGTAGAGCACCTTTTCATGTGCCTATTGGCCATCTGTATGTCTTCTTTGGAAAAATGTCTATTCAGGTCCTCTACCCATTTCTTAATCGGGTTACTTGTTTTTTTGGTGCTGAAATATATGAGTTCTTTATATATTTTGCATATTAACCACTTATTGGATAGATCATTACAGATATATTCACCCATACTATAGGTTGCCTTTTGGCTTTGTTGATAGTTTCCTTTGCTGTACAGAAGCTGTTTAGTTTGATGTAGTCCCACTTGCTTATTTATGCTTTTGTTTCCCTTGCCCAGGGAGATGTGCCCAAAAAATATTGCTCATTCTTATATCCAAGAGATTTCTGCCTATGTTTTCTTTTAAGAGTTTTATGGTTTCATGTCTTATATTTAGGTCTTTAATCCATTATGAGTTTACTTTTGTGTATGGTGTTAAGGAGTGATCGTTTCATTCTCTTACATGTAGCTGTCCAGTTTTCCCAACACCATTTATTGAAGATGCTGTCTTTTCCACCTTGGATATTCATGGCTCCTTTGTCATATATTAATTGACCATATATGTGTGGGTTTATATCTGGGCTCTCTATTCTATTCCACTGATCTATGGGTCTGTTCTTGTGCCAGTACCATACTGTTTTGATTACTGTAACTTTGTAGAATAGCTTGAAGTCTGGAAGCATGATACCCCAGCTGTGGTTTTCTTTCTCAAGATTGCTTTGACTATTTGAGGTCTTTTGTAGTTCCACATAAATTTTAGGATCACTTTCTCTAGTTCATTGAAAAATGCCATTGGTATTCTGATAGAGATTGCATTGAATCTGTAAATTTTTGTGGGAAGGATGGCCATTTTCACAATATTAATTCTTCCTATCTATGAGTATGGGATAGATTTCCATTGATTTGTGTCTTCTTCAATTTCTTTCATCAGTGTCACAGTTTTGAGAGTTCAGGTCTTTCACCTCCTTGGTTAGGCTTATTAGGTATTTTATTCTTCTTGATGCAACTGTAAATGAACTGTTTCCTTCCTTTATATTTTTGCTAGTTCATTGTTAGTATGTAGGAATGCAACATATTTCTGTCTATTGATTTTGCATCCTGTGACTTTGCTGTTATTAGTTCTAATAGTTATTAATTCTAATAGTTTTTTGGTGGAGTCTTTATGGTTTTTCTATATATAGTATCATGTAATCTGCAAATAGTGAGTTTTACTTCTTCCTTACCAATTTGAATGGCTTTTATTTCTTTTTCTTGTCTGAATGCTTTGGCTAGGACTTCTAGTACTATCTTGAATAAAAGTAGTGAGAGTGGGCACCCTTGTTTTGTTCCTGATCTTAAAGGAAAAGCTTTTAGCTTTTTACCATTATATATGATGTTGCCTGGGGGGGGGGGGGTATTGTATATGGCCTTTATTATGTTGAATTATACCCATTTTGTTGAGAGTTTTTAATCATGAATGGATGTTGAATTTTGTCAACTGCTTCTCAGCATCAGATGATATTGTATTTATCTGTCCTTTTGTTAATGTAGTGTATCAAATTAATTGATTTACAAATATTGTACCATCCTTGCATCCCACTTGGTCATGATGGATGATCTTTTTGATGTATTTTGTAATTCAATTTGCTAATATTTTGTTGAGGATTTTTACATCTATGTTCATCAAGGATATTGATTTTTAATTCTCTTTTTTTGTATTGTCTTTGGTTTTGCTATTAGAATGATACTGGCCTCATGAAATGAGTTTGGAAGTATTTCCTCCTCTTCTATTTTTTGGAATACTTAAAAAGGATGGCTATTAGCTCTTATTTAAAAGTTTGATAGAATTCACCTGTGAAGCCATCTGGTCCTGGAATTTTGTTTGTTGGGAGCTTTTTAAATTACCAATTCAATTTCATTACTGGTAATCAGTCTGTTCAGTTTTTTCTTCCTTCCTGGGTCAGTCTTGGAAGATTGTACATTTCTAGGAATTTGTCCATTTCTTCTAGATTGCCCAATTAATTGGCATATAATTTTCCAAAGAATTTTCTTATAATTCTTTGAATATGTGTGGTGTCAGTTGTAAATTCTTTTTCATTTCTGATTTTGTTTATTGTATGCTATTTTTTTTCTTGATAAATCTGACTAGGGGTTTGTCTATTTTGTTTATTTTCTAGAAAAAAACAATTCTTGGTTTCAATTGATTTTCTTTTCTGTTGTTTTTATTCTCTATACCTGCTCTGATCTTTATTATGTCCCTCTTTCTATTAAATTTGGGTTTTGTT